>CAJVQA010003659.1:0-19023 GCA_910591915.1 Cetraspora pellucida | reverse complement strand
GATACAGAAGATTCTGGAAGGTTTAGTACAAGGTTAAAGGTTTCCCATGTGAGTGAACCACTTTAAAGACTTAGTGACATGGCATATTTGAACTGGTATCGACCAGGGCATCTTGGTAGGTGTAGGTAGATGGGTGGATACAGAAACAGAGTGGTTAAATAGGGAACCTACAAGCAGGTTCTAGGTATGGCAGCTAGTGTAGAACCTTCAGGCGGACTACTTAAATTAGACAATAACTAAAGTTGTACTAGTGGCTAGTTGTACACTTTTTCATGGTTGCCCCCTGTGGTTGTAATGCAACCATTAGCTGAATGTACTATCAATAAAATCCTGGATCACAAGTACTTACCTTAATATTTAAAAAAAATAAAAAAAAAAATATATTGTTATTATTGCTATAATTAATATTTTAAAAAATTTGTAACATTTATTATTTGTTATATATAATGTTACTATAGCATATATTTTATATATAACATATTATCTTGCTGTTATATACTACTCTATAATATACTACAATTCTTATAGTTTACTATTTTGATACTATATACTATATAATAACTATTTTATAACATATTATATATCTTATGATATACTATCTAATAACAATATGACTTTAAAATAGTATAATTTTTATATTATAACTATAATGCTATAAGTAGTTATTTTCTAAAAAAAGTTTACAACTTTATTATTAACTTTCAAGTAACAGATCTAGAATTTAAATTTTACAGATAATAAATTTTAAAAATTATATCTGTGTTATAATAACTGTCTTTTGTTGATTAGTTAAATTTAAATATTTGTAATCTTAGATATACTAAATTAGTTTTACTTAACATTAAGAGTTTAAAATATTTATATAAAGTGTAATATTATATATATATATAGAAATATTAAAAAACTAGTATTGTATAAGACTTTAATATAAACTTATAATAAGATTACTTATTAAACTCTTTTCGATGATCTCTTACACTAATTTTTTTCAAAAGTCTAACTTACGAAAACTATATAGTTATTATATTTAAATATAACAAAACTCTACTTTGAAGTAACTAGAAAGGCTATTCACTGCATGCTTGGTTGTAACTGAAAAGAGCTAAAAAAGATTCAAACTCTTGTAAGTGAAGTCTCCTGGTAAAACACAAGTACTATTAAGCAAAGAAGTAATAGATAAGCTCTGGAGCTTTATCAAGTGCTATGAGGACTTAGGCCTAAATAGTTACTTGGTTCAATATAATATTCTATATAGCATAACTCTTACAACTCCTTTTCAAGTTGGTTTTTTTTTCTACCCTTACTACTGAATTTTTTTCTTGAAATTTTTACCAAAAAGTAGAAAATTTGGCATACCTTCTCCAAAGGATCAATACTGTTTACCTTTCCAAATGGTAATGTTAGTCACAAGAAAATTATAATATGAGTATCAGACCTACAATTGATGACATATGTCAAACTTAAGAGAAAAATAAAAACTTTAACCATTCTCCCCATATGACAAATAGAATATATTATAATATAAAGATAAAGTAAATATAGAATATTCTTTATTTAATATTATATAGAATTTTTAAAGCCAAATATAGGCAATAACAGTGCCTTTATATTTTTTGTTTTTTCTTTGTTTTTCTTTTTTTTATCTTTTTTTTTTTTTTTTTTTAGTTTATATTTAGGTTTTGTAGTTAGTCCTCTCTTTTTTACTTCTTTTTAGTTTTTCTTTCATATATCTTGTTGTTCTTTAGACAAGGATTATAGAATCCTCTTTCTTGATAATTAAAAAAGAGGAAAAAACAAATCAAAGATGAAGCTAGGAAGACAATGTTAGAGCTTGTCATGAAAGGAGGAAGATCTTCTCATTATGGACTTTAAGTAGTCTGACAAGCGATTTACTTCTGTTTGAAGTAATGCAGCAGGTTGCATTTAGATGCCATTAGGGTAGCTAGGTAATGCTAGACTTGTTTGTTAAGTAGAACTATGTAATTGTAATAATTGCAAGAATCTTAATAAAGTACTAGCATGACTGCCTAAGTTTAAAAATAATAATAATAATAATAATAAGATTACTAGATATAAAAGACTAAAAAACTAAGAAGACAAAAACCTATTTAGAAATTCCAAATAAAGAAATAGTACAAACTTTTGATAATGTTATTAAACTAATAAAAATCTATAAACTATTTTAGAAAAATAGACAAAAAAATTTTAAATAAAAAAATAATACAAATTTTCAACAGTACTATTGGACTAATAGAAGTCTATAAACTATTTTAAAAAGATAGATAAATAAACTAAATAACAAAATATATAGAGAACCATATGGGCTATATGCTGAAAAAAAGAACTAAATTAATTTTTTTTTTGAAAAAAAGTCCTTAAGTAAAATAGATTATTTAATTTAGAACATTTATTATTTTCAAAAAAAATTTTTTGTCAATTTGGTCCTTTTTCTCAACATACAGCCCATATAATCAATTAGATTACTAGAATTATTAGAAAAAAAAAATATATAAGTATACTATATTGAATTATTTAAATTAGTAGTCTACTAAGTTTTGTTAATTTTAAGCAGTAATTAATAGACAATAATAAAGAAGATATCAAAAAAATAAATACTAAAATTTGAGTGAATTTTGCAAAAATAAGAATAATTTAATAATTAATTCTGATTGCAATACTGGTCTAAACCGAAGTAATACTAGGTTAGCTATAAGTATAAGATATAAAAGATTCTGATAAGTTTAATACAAAGTTAAATATAACTTAGTATTCATGACATATGCAGTTGGTAGAATAAGTAAATAATGGTAGAGTTTTTAAATAAAAGACTCATAGATGGGTTCTAAGTATAACAACTAGTATAAAACCTTTAAGCAAACTATTTAAATTAGACAATGATTAAAGTTGTATAAATAACTAGTTATATACACTTTTTATGATTGTCCTTGCAATTGTTGTACAAACAGCTATAAACTGAATATATTATCTTAATATCAAAAAAAAAAAAATTCTATGTATGACTATTACCAATCAAATCAAATTAAAAATTTTTTAATATATAAAATAAAATGAAAACAAATTTATTATTAACAAACATGAAGTTTTTTTCAAGCTAAAACAATTCTAATCTATCTCTTATCTATTACACTTTACAAAAACATGTTATATGTTACTACTCTTGAACTATACTACTAATTAGACCATATCACCATATTTACTATATGTATATTATTTGTCTTCATATCTGTTTAATAAATAATACATATATATAGGCAGCCGTCAATAGAAATAAGGCAAATTGACATTTTTTAAAAAAACAATACCTTAACTTTCACAGCTCATATCTCGATGGATTTTGAAGTTATCCTGATGATTTAATAGCCAAAAGAAAGCTTACAATTCAAGCTTTCTTTTGAATATTACATCACCAAGGTAGCATCAAACTCTATCGAGATATGAGCTGTGAAAGTTAAGGTATTGTTTTTTTTAAAAAATGTCAATTTGCCTTATTTCTATTGACGGCTGCCCATATGTTCTTTGTTCGAGTAAATAAACCCTGTTAAACGCTTTATATTGCTTAGCTTATTTAATAAATGTATAAAATACTATCGCTATATTATTATAACACTTCCGGTTTAACAATTTATAAATCTAACGCTAAGATTCAGCTTAACTATTTAAATGTAGTAGAAACTCAATAAACTCTGAACATTTGTCTTTATTCTTATGAAAACTCTCCGGAGAAAGCGATTGAAAACGATTAGAAAAGATCTTACACTAAAGACACCCAAAACGAAGAAATTTTACTAATCAACATGGGTACCTTAAGTTTAACTTATTACGGATAAATGGATCGTGAAATTATCGGTTTTTTAAACTACGTACAATCATATATAGTTGCCCATATAATAGTTCGTGTAACAGCATTTCCCGGCTTTAAGGACCCCTAAATAGCAATTTTTTTTTGCTTGTTTTTACACACGGTCCTAGTTAACTATATTAACCTATATTTAACAAATTCTACATTATACGTATACGTATAAAATACACTTTACGTGATCACTATTTGTAGGGGTGAAATTTCTCGAGTCATGGCCTTTACTTTATATCAAATACGTTAAGATGATATGATTTATCAAAAATCTTTAGTTCGATAATCTACACTTGGTAGGACAAAGATATCAATAATTAAACTTTTCTATATATCGATATGTTTATATAATTTTATTAAAAAAAAATCAAGCAGGATATCGTTATGGCAGCAGTTTCAAAAGTAGCTCAACCACCACCATTATCGCCATTAGGTAATGCAGTCGCCGGATCTTTGGGTGCTGTATTTGCATTATCTATAACTTATCCATTGGATATGTGGGTATTCCTCATTTTGCTGCAGAGGGTATAATTAATGCTTTCAATCAAGTTTTTTTGTGTTCTTTGAAGATATTTATTTGATATTTATTACATCACTGCTAATAAACAGCATAAAAACTCGGCTTCAAGTGCAATCAAAAAGTGTATGTGTTGAATACTACGAGTCAACAACAGATGCGATTCGTAAAATACTGAAAGCCGAAGGAATACTTGGGCTTTATACGGGATTACTTTCTGGTCTTATCGGAGTAGCCTCGACAAACTTTGCATATTTTTATTGGTACTCTTTCATTCGTACTCGCTATCAACAAGCGCGTTCTACAATTTCTTTATCTACCGCTGAAGAGCTCATAGTCGGTGCTCTTGCTGGTGCACTCGCTCAGATTTTTACAATTCCCGTATCTGTTGTTACTACACGGCAACAGACTTCGATCGTCACTGAACGTAAAAGCCTTATAGGCACTGCAAAAGAAATTACTTCCGAAGATGGGATCACTGGATTGTGGAAAGGATTAGGACCATCATTGGTATTATGCGTCAACCCTGCTATAACTTATGGTGCTTTTGAGAGATTCAAAGATATAATGCTAAAGAGAAACTTTAGTCTTACACCTGGGCTGATCTTCTGGTTGGGTGCCCTCAGTAAAACTATTGCTACCGTGGTTACCTACCCATACATTATGGCAAAAGTAAGGCTACAATGGAAACCACCAAAAAAAAAAGTGGCCATTAACGGTGTTGAGGACGACGATGTTGAGGACGAAGAAGATAAGCAAGTATTTGATGATGTTGATGGACAAAATAGAAAAGCTAATAGAGTTAAAAATAAAAGTGCGATTGATATATTGATAAACATCCTAAAAACTGATGGGTTCTTGGGATGGTACAAGGTAAGAAAAAACCATATATTTTCTTCTATTTATTTCATATCCTATTTATTAATTGTTATTTAACAGGGAATACAAGCACAGATTATAAAAGCTGTATTTTCTCAGGCGATACTTTTCTACGCCAAAGAATATACTACTCGATATACAATTATTCTATTCGCACTGATTAACCGTTTAAGAAGTAATCGCAAACTCAAATAAAATAATTTAGTTGATAGTTAAGTCTACATTAAAAGGAAATTGCTTAAATATAAAAGGTGTTAAATTAACCTTGTGACCATTTGTTCGAAGTATATTTTTTGGTAATAATTGTTATGAATGAAAATATCGCTACGAAGCGAAATTATAATTAAACTATTACATGTAACAATAAATAATAAAAATCAAAGTTTTAATTGTAGGTAAATTTTTAATAAGTAAATTGCATTATAAAGTCGATATCAGAATTAATATTTACATATATACATGGGATTTAATGTTTTCTACATTTCGTTCAATTTCGAGAATGAAATGATACTGCAAATCCATAATGAGGCTTTAAGATCTCATATCTCATCTTTTTTGAACATTGACTTGCGGTGTGGTGGCAATTCACCTTTGTTCAACCACACTAAACCACACGCATTACAAAGTGACTTTATAAGTAAAAGAGTGCAATGAAAAATGTTAGTAAATGCAACTATAATGTTCATGAAAAAATGGTAATTACAAAATACAAACTTTGCCTCCATCTGGACCTTTCCTTACTAAAGGTGTAGTGTGGCCATCAATGCCGCAGTGCATGCACCTCCAAACTTCCAATTCATCTAACGTTAATTTTGTGTCGTTTCGAGTCCGTTGATTTATATAAATCGACGAATGGTCAATTCCATTGGTTACCGTTGAACGTGATGACTTTGATCTTGCAATATTACGCGTGGTTGCTCTTCGCATCCGCCTATATCATCCAAGAATGATAAGAAAAAATTACGAATTGCAATATACGATATCTCAATTAAAAAATTTGGTCAAAAGTATACCTTATGTCTCTTTCTTGATCCAATCTAATCTTTTCCAACTCTTCATTGGATAATAAATTCAATACAGGACTCCATTCATCTGCATCTTCATATGCACGAAAAACAGATTTTAGTGGTGCGCTCTCATTGTCCGAATCATCAGATTTTATATCCTTTTTATATTTTAATATTTGTTCATGAATACTGTGCGCAATTATCGTAACAAATTCACCACCAATTCCAAGATCTGCAACAAGGATTTTACTAAATTCCTCTGGAGTCAGATCCGAACTCAAATCCCATTCGAACCGATCACGAAGATTAAGTCTTCCAACATGAATATCAAGCTGAATATTGAAACACCTTATTTAATAACTCATTCGGTAAATACATCATCTATTTCAAATAGATAAAGATAACTCACATTAATTGTAACTCTAGTATCTTCCGTAGAGACATTACTTTCCGCTACAGGCTCATGTTCTTGAATTTGTTTGCGTATAGAGTCCGCAATAAGAGGAACAAATTCATTTATTGGAAGATCAAGGTCATAACACATTATTTCAGCAAAGTGTTCAGGAACGATTAATTTTTCTAAAAAAAGTATTACTTTAATTTTTTTTTTCATCACGAATCTATAGACATAATGCGTCTTTACCATTAAGATTCCATGTGAATGTATCCCGCAATTTATGCGTGTCCAGGTCAATATCTAATCTAATAGGAATTAAAATTTCCCTTTGTTCAGCATTGCGATCTAATTCTTTCTGAGAGCTAAAGAAAAGTTCGTAAAGGTAATTAGCAGTGATTTATGCATGAAACAAAATACAAGACTTACTTGTATATATGTCTAGTCCTATTCCTTTTTCGTTTTACTACTGGAATTTCCCCGTTAACAGTAGTAAGCCCAACCGCTAGGCGTTTTTCCGCTGGAGGAGTGCCTCTATCATCATCTTCAAATAATTCTCCTATACCATCGGAATCTTCAGTGCTGTGCCCTCCACCACGCTGACGTTTCTTTCCGCCTCTAAGCTGAACAGGAAGTACTAAAGCAGTAGTACCTTGTCTTAATCGACTAGCATATGTGCTCCAGAATTTGCGCCTTGAAGCCAATTTCGTCGGCTTTGTTACTTCATAAACTGCTATATCAATGAAATTCAATCGCTTTGTGGTGAGAACTGAGAGCTTAAATTAAGGCTCTTAGTTTGGCTGCTGTGAACAGAATATACCTTGTCGCGTTGTCCTTCGTGGAGCTATAGGTGTATTGAAAGTTGGATATGATTTGTACACAGAAGTAGTATCATTTTGCTGAGACGTTGCGTAAGGTGCCGCGTAATGAAGAGGCGCGACTTGTGGCCGAAGCATAGCTAAGGACTGATTGTAAGAATAATATGGAGTAGCACCCATGTACTGGTTCATATAAGGCGGTACTTGGTGCTGTTGTGAGTACGCAAATGCTTGCGATTGCTGATGGTTGTTAACGGAAGATTGAAGGGTATAAGGGCTATAATTCGTTGAATTACTCATTGTATAAATGAATCTTAGAAACTGAAACACGGTTGACAATATAATAAACTTGAGAAATGAAATGTTGGACCGCAGATTATTCTAATTAGCTAACTTGTGATTTGCGCAGATCTATAATAATTCCGGCCATTCGACAAATAACCAATACAGTCAACTCTCTCCAAGTGCACGTTCTCTAAGTGCAACTCTTAATAAAATTTCTCTAAATGCAAGAGCTTTTTTGGCCCCAAATATATAAGACAATATAAATTTTATATTCTATAAATGCAACTTATTTTTTTTTTATATTAAAAATTTTATAGGCCCGGCGAGTTGCAATAAATGAACAATACACTATTTTGCTTAGTGTTTGTAGTCGATTTGCTTTAGTCGATTTTATCGAATTAGCCGGTCCCAAGCGTCTCCCTCAATGTGTTTACCAAACGATCTGATTGGCCAAAAAAATTCATAGTGACTAAAACTTAAAGGTAGGATGTAATATTTTAAAATTACATATAAACTTGATGGTATATTTTTTTTGTAATTTCAATTATGAAAGTTTTTACTAATTAAATATTTTTTGAGCTTCTAAGTTGTAAAATAGGTTTTTGCGATTTTAACAGTAGTAAAATTAGTTTCTCTCAATATAATTAGATGTTGCTCAAAGCATTATGATTAATTAAGTAATTATTGCAATTAGTTGTGCAAATTTTAAGAGTAGAATGTACGTAAATTATTTTTTATATAATTTAGATAATATAATAGATTTTTTATATAGCAAATTAAAAATATGTTATTAATAAAATTTTTTATTTTTTAATTAATTTTTATCAAAATTTAATAATACGTATATAGATTTAAATAAGTTATTTATTGTGTTAAACTTTTATAAGATGTTTAATTTAAAAAAATTATATTTGTATATATTTGAATTTTTTCTAAATGTTTCATATTTTTTTTAGAATTACACAAAAAAGTTAACTTTAATTAGCTAATTTCTAAAAACTATAATAGTAAATTTTATATTTAATCTTTAAAATTTTATATATTGATAAGTTTTAAATCAATTTTAATTTTTAGTTAGTTGATTTTATAGTAACCAATTAAATTTAGATTAAATCAATTCAAATTAGTTGTTTATTTTTTGAAAAATTTAAAAAATTTGTAATTAAAAATAATCAATTTTTAACTAAGTTAAGTTTTAAATATTAATTAATAAATAATAATCAATTATAAATATTAACTGTTTAAAATAAAGTAACAAACTTATACATTTATGTCTTTTAATAAATAAAGATTTACTGTTAATATTAATATATATATATATATATATATATTTTTAAGTAGTTTTGCTTTATTAATTTTAATTATAGAGTAATTTTATTATTAAAAATCAAAATATATACTGTATATAATGATTATTTTACAATAAAGCTTATTTAATTATAAATAATTTAGAGTGTAGCAACTTAGTGAAGTGAATAAGTTGTCAACCTCTCAAGTAGTAGGTAGTGAGTTTAAAAACTCACTGACAGTAAAAATTTGAATAATCATCTATGTAATATATAATCAGTATTATAGTAATGACATTCTGTTGATCAGTTAAGATAAAATATCTGTAACATGATCACATCAGCATAACTGGCAGGTCATGAGGCATTTGCACAATGTTGGAGTTATACAAAGTAATGCAAACTAATATTAGTAGTACAAACTTAAGATAAATTCTTGTAACCATGTAAATCTATAAACTGAGAAGTCAGAGTCCATTTGAAAAGACCTAAATAGAGAGGTAGCACAGATTTTTAACAGTACTACTATAAAAACTAGACCTAGGAAATGAATATTAATATAAAAAAAATTAAACAAACAAGAATCTTGGGTAAGAGATACTACCAACCAAGCTATTAGAAGTCTCAAATCAGAGAAAAAAGATCTTGGAAAGCAAATCTTAGGATATCAGAAACAGGTTATAATTCTTCTAAGCTATCTGAATTAGGAGTCTGAGTTCAAAAGCAAAGATATATTATAAGTACTAAGGATATGCTATAAAGTTGATGCTAAGGTCTGAGTAAACTCTGCAAAGGCAAGCCCTATTAACAAAAGACTAAATGTAAGTAGTTAGTTAGCAGAAAGGTCTTCTAAAGCATAATAGTTAGATGACATACTCTGAAATGTATAATGGTTTAACAGATGTACAAACAGAAAGATCAAGATTAGGTTAGACAGCACTTTAGTATATAAAAACTTGTATACTATTTGTTAGTATAAGTATAAGGATCAAAGTATTTAAATAGATAATCTCTTAGTAGATTGCAAGTATGGCAACTAGTATAGAACTTGCTATACAAACAGACTACTTAAAATAGACAACCAAAAGTTATAGATGTAGTTTGTTGTAAACTCACTTTGTACAAGTTATATAATTATAATTAAAATACAATAAAGGCAATAATCAGTAATAACTACAGTCTTAGCAAAAGCAAAAAAAAAAATAAATAAATTATAAATAATCTAAATATATATAATTTACTATAACAAAATTATTTCTGATTATAAATTTTGAACTTTTTAAAATTTGTATACAAAGTTAAAACTTTATTTTACAATAAAATACTATTAATCTAATAATATTCTTTTATAAAAAAAAATTTAAATTAAAAAAAAGAATAACAAAAAAAATTTATAAAAAAATAAAAATAAATAAATTAATTTAAAAAGAATTTTAAAAATATACTATAAATTTAAAAAAAATTATTACTAAAAAAAACTTATTAATTAGATAAAAACTTTTAATTATATAAATAAAAAAAATAAAAATAATAATTCTAGTATAATAGTTGAATTGTTATTTTTTAAACAATAGGTTCTAAGTTTAAATTCTATTAGTAGTAGAATTTTGAAAATATTTCTAATCAATTAACTTAGAAAGAATATCTAAGATTATAATCTTGTAATTTTAGTTGTACCAAAACTAATTTTTTTTTAAAGTAACTTTTTTGGTTTTTTAACTTTTATTAATGACTTTTTTTTTTTTATATATTTATAATATCATAATAGAAACTTTAAAATACAATAAGAAATTTAATTACAAAAAAAAATTCCTAAAATAAAGATTTCTAAACTATATTTGTATTGCTAAAAAAAATAAACACCCAATGTAGCATTACACCTCCTATTTTCTAATAAGTGATGTAAATAATTGTTTCAAATTATTTTCTAGCTAGGATAGATTAGAGGAAACCTTAATAACTTTTTTAATAATATAATTTTATAAACCACTATAGAAAAAATATATAATTAATTATATGTATAACTTTTTTATATAATCTATTTAAAAAGTTTATACAAAGTTTTTTACTAATTGTTATATTTAACATTTTTGCTTAAGTATTTTATTTTAAACCTTCTAAACTTTTAATCTGTATTAACATTACTAGGTTATGTCTAAGTAATTGTTTTAACTTTAAACCTATTTTATTTTTGAAATAAACTTTCTAAAACCTTTTATACTTATTATTATAGCTAGAGTTTTGCAATTTAATTTGATTTAATTAAATATTTGAGTTTAAATCAAATTTAAATCTAAAATTTTTAAATCAAATTAAATTTGAATATGATTAAATTTGATTTAATTTGACAAATATTTGATTTAATTTAAAAATTTATAATTGAATATTCAAAATTATAATCTATTTACTTAAAATTTTATTAAGACAATTGACTTTTTTATTTTATAAAACTAGAGATATTTTGTATAGATAAATACTTTTACTTAAGAGCTTAAAATTAATTAATATAGTAACATTTTTTGTAAATCAAGTTATTTTTTATTAATTAAAATTTTAAATTTTTTTGAAAATTAAATTAAATTTAAATATTTAATTCAAATATTTGATCAAATCAAATCAAAGGTATATTTGATTTAATCAAATTCAAATTAATTTAATATTTAATTTGATTTGGATTTAAAAAATTCTAATTATAGCTAACTCAGTATTACTATAATAGAACCAATACTTGTAATTAACATTAGTTATTAAACTGCTATGTTTTTGTAAAGTTTACTTAAACCTTAGCATTTACTTTACAATATATCCTTAGTACTTTAGTATACTTCTGTCTGTTTTTTAAACTTTTAATTTAGATAGTCTGATAGAACTATAACTAGTTTATTAGTATATTAGATTAGTCTAATATCTTTTTTCTTTAATCCATTCTGGCAGTCTGTTTAATAAAATCTTTTAACTTAGAGATTCTTGCTTATCTGAATATTTTAATATTAGTATCTGTTTTTAGTAATTTAGTCTTTATAGTAGCATTGTTAAAAATTTATATTATTTTTTTATTCAAATCTTTTTAAATAAACTTTTAGTTTTTTAATTTCAATAAATTTACATAGCAACAAAACCTTATTTAAAGTTTGCATCACCTAATGTCAGTTTGTATTTTTCTAAATAACTAGTTATACAAATGCTTTATAACTTATTAGTTATACTAATGTAACTATTATTATAGATATTTTAATCTAATTATTAAAAACAGTTACTATAATACAAGTATTATATAAGTGATTATTTAAATTTTTACTATTAATAAGATTTGAATATCCAACTTACTACTTAAAAGATTAACAACTTATCTACTTTACTAAATTATGACACACTTTTCAAAACTAATTTTAAGAGTATATAATATTATATAAATAAATATAAAAAATATAAATATAAAAAAAAACTAGATGCTAGCAACTTGGATAAAATATTTAGAGTTATAATTTTGTAATTTTGATTGTATTAAAACTAACTTTGGAAGTATACAATATTATATAAATAAATCTAAAAAGTATATACTAAATAAAAAGCTTTGTTTAAAAATTCTAAATAAAGAAATAATATAATTTTTAATAATATTATTTGTAAAAATCTTAATCTAAAGAAGAAAACCTAAAGTAAGTAATCTGTATAGATAAAAACTTCTAAATAAAAAGAGTCTACTAATCTGTTTAATTAGTTGATCTAAGTATAAACTTGCTTTATATAGAGCTAACTGAATTAGAAATATAAAAGTATTTGTAAAATTGGCAAGATACTAGTAAAGTTGTAAAAAAAAGTATTGAAGTTGTATAAACTCTACAAAGATATAATATTTAATAATTAGTTTTAATTGCAAATATTGGTTTAGATTATAGTAAAATATATTTTTTTTTATTTTTAGAAGTGTGGTGACCTAGTAAAGTAGTCAGGTTGTCAACCCTCCAAGTGGTAAGTTGGGTGTTCAAATCCCATCAACAGTAAAAATTTGGATAATCACCTATATAATATTTATATTATGACAACTGTTACTAATAATTGGGTTAGGATACCTGTAATAGCAGTCGCACCAGCATAACTGGCAGGTCATAGGGCATTTGTGTAAATATGGCATTATATAAAAGAATGCAAACTAACAAATTGGGCAGTACAAACACTAGATAAGTCCTTGTAGCTGTGTAAATCTGTTGAAATTGGGTAACAAAAAGTTCATTTAGGAAGACCCAAATAGAGAGATAGCTGGATCTTTGACAACCCTACTGTAAAGGCTAGCCTAGGAAAATGGATACCAAGGTCATAGTATCTAGTCGTAGTAGCCAGACAGGCAAGAACTCCTGGGTTGGAAGACTCAGAGATACTACCAACTAGGCTGCTAAAATAAATCAGAAAAAAAGAATATTAGATGACCTGATATACTAATGGACTGGTCATAGTCTTACACGGGCTATCTGAATTGGGAGTTTGGTAAAAAGGCTGAACAAAAAGCAGGAGTATACTAAAGTACTGAGGTTATGTTGTAAAGTAGATGCTAGGATCTAAGTGAACTCTACAAGAGCATAGCAATTTAAAGGTTAGCCCTGATCGCAAGTGTTGGTTCTGCTATAGTGATACCTATGTCAGCTGTAAAAATGGATACAGAAGGCTCTGGGAGATTTACCTTGAGGATAAATTAGTCCTAAGTAATATTTCTATAAACTGAACTGAACTGAACTTGAACTTGAACTTTTTTTAAAAAAAAGTTCAGTTTAGGTTCAATATTGAACTTTTAAGTTAGGTTTAGGTTCAGTTTAGGTTCAGTTCAAAGTTCATGAACATGTTTAGGTTCAATGACTTATATATATACTTTTATATATAAAACAAAATTACTTAAAATATAGAGAATTTTATAAAATAGTGTACTTGCATCATGGTACATTTCTCATATCATATAAACAATTTTCATTAACATTATAACATTATTATACAAATACCAGTAATGGAGTGATTAAATTACAAAGTGTATAGTTTAGTAAAGAAAAAAATTAGATATGTTTGCAAAATCTAATATCCAATTAATCAACATGATCATAGTTGTTGCATTCTGTATATTCTTCATTAAAATTACTACTCATCTTCATCAAAACCATATATCTGCTCTGCTAAAACGAACATTTACAGTTGAAGTCACTACTAAGTTATGAACTTACACTACAAAATTTTGGATCTATTTGTTATTAAAATCTTTATCATTACTTAAATCATAAATACTTATTAACTTATTTATTGTTTAAACTACTAATTTATCTACTAGTAAAATTGACCCTTCAATATTAAAAGCACTAACTGATCTACTATTGAACTGTAAACTCACTCAATGTTCAAATTACTAACTTACTTTTAAAATTACTAATGCTTGTTAAGATTACTGTTATTATTACTATACAGTGCTGCATATAATACCCTGGGTATTTTTCAAGAAAGCCAACCTAGATTGAATAAATTTCCAAGATATTGAAAAATAGGAGTATAATACAAATAACTGTTATTGATTAGTATATATCTTGCTATTAGACATATCAAACCCAATAAAAAGATCACACTATAATTATAAAAGTTGGATCACAAATCACTTTTCAAGAAAAGAGAGAATACTACTCCAGAGGGGTGCACTGTATAGTAGTTATCTATCACTATAAATCACCAACTCATTTATCTATTTTTAAAATCATTAAATTTTTACAGTGTCAAAATATTAGTATAGATTGTCTATTATTTATAAAAACATGCTCGTTTACTAAATTAAATATTGACAAAATAATTTATGAAATTAGTTTATACGTACTAACCATGACCAAAATCTCAAATAACGCTTTCTGTTCCTGGTTTTAGCGTAATTACATCATGCAACTTCCTAATTTATTAATATATAATAATTGTATAATTTATGTGTAAAAATCTTTTTATTACATTTTTCTCAAAACAACTATAATTTGTGTTACAAAATACATCTAGCCCTAACTCTAACCATGAAACTAACACAAACATCTAATTATCCTAACCACTAAATTCCAGATGCCCTAACCCTAATGAATTGTCAATAACAGTATCTAATATGACACCTCAACAATAGTGCATGAATTATTTTGCTGTGAAATGAATAGAATACCTAAAACGATGCACCAACTACAATGATCCAAAAGCAGCAAAATTACAAGACCCACAACCGCAACTCCAATAATGGTAGATATATTAATGATGACACCAATAACATCCTTCACCAAACCTAAAAAAAGGAAGTGTTAGTAACAGCTTTATAAAACAAATAACAAATCAATGAGAAGTTGAATCATACTTCCCAAATTCCCAAGACACCCTTCATAACATCTAAAAAAAAGAAATGTTAGTAACAGCTATAACACAAAACATCAGAAAAACAGAAAAATAAAAGCATACTTAAGTTTCTAAAAAAATCTAAAGATGCCTTTTAAAACACCTAAAAAAGAAATATTAATAATAGTCATATAACACAAAACAGCAGAAAAATAGAAAATAAAACCATATTTCCCAAAGTTCTAAGAAAACTCAAAGACACCCTTTATAACACCTAAAAAAAGAATTAATAATAGTTATACAACACAAAACAACAAAAAAACAGAAAAATAAAACATACCCTCAAAATTCCCATAAAAGCTCAAAGGTGTTCTTTCTTACGTCTAAAAAAAAAAGAAGTGTTAGTAACAATTATACAACACAAAGCAACAAAAAAATGAAAATTAAAACTATACTTTCCAAAGTTCCCAAGAAATTTCAAAAGTGCCTCTCACAACATCTAAGAAAAAAAAAGTGTTAGTAATGCTTCACAAACAAAAATAACAGATAGAATAAAGTTTATAATAACTGACCCTAACCCTAAATGCTAATCCAAAGTAGGCATGCTGAAGAGACTATTTATGCTACCCAACAAATGCATTGTAATCATACGACATTAACAGCAAAATAGCATGACAGTTTCACTAGCAAAAAATTCACAATGCTGATCCAAAAATGTGCAATGAAAACTCCACAATACTAGTTCAGCATAGCAGCAGCAATAACACTGAAAGATGATACACCAAAATGTTAACACCAAAATGATGATGATGATGAAGACATGATGCAAAAATGAAATTAGGCTGGTAACAGGACAAATGTCGAAATTCATGCCAATAACGACAACACTGAAGTGATGATCACAAAAAAAAATTCAACTGATTTAATCAGTTGATGATCTGTATTTATACCCCTGATCAGAATGCATCACAATGCATAGTGCATCAAATTAAAATTTTCATATGTATAAATTTTATTTAGACTTACATAAAAAATAATTTAATTTATCTCAGCTATTTCTCAAAAACAGCTAAGGTAATTACCTCTTAATGTACTAAGTAAAAATGTTTAGCATGCTTGAAAACCTTCTCCAAACCTCTAATTTAAACTTTAAAATTTAATTCTAACTTTAATATTTAAATTAAAATTTTTTTACAATTTTATAGAATTCTATATAGAAATATAAATAGATTTATATAAATGATCATATAAATTTTCATTGGGTTTATAAAGTTTTATATGTTTAAATAAAATTTTACTAACTTTACGTAAAAATTTACATAAATCTATATAAAAATGTACTTGATGATATAAGGACTTTACCAACTCTAACTGCATAAATAAGTTGTATGCATCATTAGAGATTACAAATTTCTTATTCGAATAACATTCGAATAATTTAGATCAGCAAAAATCTATTTGAATATTCGCCAAATGACTAACATTATTTGAATAAGCAAATTTATTCGAATAATTTTCATTATTCATTATGTGAAACTTCAGTCATTGGCTGCTTTACACATAGTAACTATATGTTATTAGCATTAAATATAGTTACTATGTGTAGAGCAGCCAATGACTGAAGTTTTACATAACAAAGAATAAAAATTATTCAAATAAATTTGCTTATTCGAATAAAATTTGGTTATTCATCAGGCAATTATTTATTCAAATATTCACTGAATACGAATATTATTTGAATAATGAATACGAATACAAAGCTCTATACATCAATACATAATGATAAGCATTAGGGTATTTCACATAAGGTATAATTGTCAAAACTTACCTGACAATATACTTTACATAGTAAATTATGATAAGGTAAATTATGCTGTAAATTACATGACCCAAATGTAAGTTACTAAAGCTGGCCAAATTTTATAACGATTTCTATCAGCATTAGCTTAATAAGTATTATGCAATTTCTTTTATTAAAAAAAAATAAAAGCATGCAAAAGTGTTATTATGATATAGTCTAAATTAAGTCAAATTTTATAATTTTATCTCTAGAAGTTATTTTGAGCTTATATAACTTACAAATGATTTATATATATAAGTTAGATAATAATACAGTAAATTACATGAAATTTAACAACCCTAATACATATCAGTATAAGGTATTATAATATATCTAGTATGATATTATAAAGATCCTGACATACTGGCAAGAGTCTCTAACTGAATCTTAAAAAAAAATTCAGCATTACAGTATTAAAAATTTAAAACTTGCATATTATAGGACATCTTTTTTCAACTTCAAATTTTTGGTTATCAAAGCCAATTCAAAACAAATTATAAATGCATACTTATTTACGTCACTAATTATAGCTTAATTGAGTTTTATTTTATAACCTGATTTTTTATATAGGACGTAACTAGGTAATGTTATAAGTTTGCATTTATAAAACAAATATCGACTTTTTTTGATTAAACATCTATTGATAACAAAAACTGATTCTTAAAAAAATTCTGTATTAAACTATCACAAAAACTTATAATAAAACTTTATATACAACATAAAGAAAGCAATTAGAATTTCAAAATTTTGGTTATTAAGGTTAATTCATAATGCATTCATATCTTTTAGCTAGAGTATATATAGTAAAACAAAAAAAAAATTCTGCTAATGTAATTAGTGTTTATAGTCGATTTAAATTTATTAACTTGACTAATGCAAAATTGACTACAAACACTAAATGTAATAGTCAAAATGTTCAAATAATTAAAATTTTTAACTTGTAAATTCTTTTGCCTTACACTATAGCAATTGTTTGTCACAAAAATTGCTAGAAAAAATTCATTAATATATGAATTGAACCAATTTTTTGATATATAATAATTTTCAATTTTATGATCTTATACTAATGTAATCTTACATAATTACTTTAATATACATGTGCCCAATAAGGTTTATGTGAATTGTTATTCTAGATGACAGTTAATGATTACAAATATAATATCACAAAAAATTTGCTATAACTGATAAATAACTAAATCTATAATATATTCATATGCCTAATAAATCTTTATTTTTTTACTATAATATTTTTATTACTCTTTAAAAATCTTAATTATAACTCAGTTCAGACCTTAGAATGCTAACTTTCCTTTTAGTGGTCCTTGAATCCATGATCAAAGACATTGAGCTGCTCTTATAGTTTTAGGTACCAAGTTTGATTTTTTATCCATGATCATATTTCTACCTGCTGAAAAGGCATGTTCAGATGCAACAGAAAATGCAGGAATTGCTAGATAATCACAAGTCATACAAGAAAGTCGAGAAAAATTTGTCTGGCTTGCCTAAATATTATATTAATTTTAGTTAATATATTATTTAATATTACAGATGATGTCAACTCCCAAGTGGCAGGTCCAGAGTTCAAATCTCAGTGTTGACAGAAATTTGAAAATTCTCCCTGTATTACAGTTAACTGTTTCTCGCAATTGGTTGGAATAAGATACCTGTAACCTGTGTCACACCAGCATGACTGGCAGGTCACATAGCATTTGTGTAATAGTCACATGACATTGTCCTTTGGGACAAGGTCTGTAGTTACACAAAGGAATGCAAACCAGTACCAGGCAGTGCAAACT
>CAJVQA010003658.1:0-19023 GCA_910591915.1 Cetraspora pellucida | reverse complement strand
TTGCATAAAACTAGGTCTAGATGTGTGGGACATAAAGGCTCTAGTAAGTTTCCTATCGAGGATAAAGTAGTTCTAAGAAGACTGATAAGCATTGGAAACTTGGATGGGCAGCGCCTTGAGATGTTCCTGTGATACAAGGAGGACTTCATATGCAGAGAGTTTAAATAGACAAGACCTCTAGTTGGCTTGCAGATATGGCAACTAGTGTAGAACTTATATAGTAATATGTAAGCAGACTACTTATATTAGGCACCAAAAGTGCACATGTGGCTAGTTGTAATCTCCAATATAAGGTGAGCCCTTGGTGGCATGCTGTGTCCTAATATACTTGAATAAAAACATTGCTACTCTCAAGATAGGGACTTTAACTTAAAAAAAAAAAAAAAAAAAAATATTACCAAGCACCTTGTGCCAGTCATTTTGATATATATTTTATTATAAACAAACTAAAACTCACTAAGATACAAACAAAAAGACAAATTATATAAAAAAAAACAACTCTTTCTGCAAATCATTTATATCAAATTTTTTCTAAAAACATTTAACTATTACTGCTTATTTTACTAAGTTAATTTTACTTATACCCTTAAGTAAAGTTGCTCAGCACACTTTTCTACTTTTAGACAACCAAGTTTAAGCTTAAACAATACCTGGCTATTAAGAAAAGTTACAAAAACTAACTTTTTGATTTTTGCTTATTTACTTAAAATTTTATTAATTAATTATATTTTGCTTATTATTAGTTATTTATTCAGCTCATTAAGACAAACATTTTGATATATATTTTATTCAAAACAGATAAAACTCACCAAGTTATCTTCAAAAAGACAAAACCTAAAACCTGTCTTTGTAAGTTTTTTCATAGACAATTTAGAAAAATTTGCAGAGATGGCCTGAAAATTTTACTTTTTTGATACTTATTAAAATTTTCTAAATATCTAATTATTTTTTTTAACAACTATACATTTTTCAAATTTCTTTTAACTAAACTAGAAATTACAAAACAAGAAAAATTATTTTAAAAAACTAGTCTTAAAAACTTTTTGTATAATCTAATTTTAGTCATTATTATAAGTTAAATAAGATTATCAAAGCTGAATTAGCCATATAAGCCACAGTAACATTTTTACAAAATACATATTACTCTTGTAATAATATTATTATTTTAAAAACAAAAGATTTTAAGTAATTTTAAACAAAATAAAATTACAGTATGCCAAGTCTTATAATTACTGACTCTGATCCTGTTAACCTTAACTACTTTTATGAGAACTTTCTAAAAGTTTTGACATTGGAGTCTATGAAGAAACTTTACTAACTTCTCATTCAATTTCTACTAACAAAGAACCTAACAACTGCTTAAACATTAAGTTTAAAGACAACAGTAAATGTTGTTACTATTTTAAAGCTTTTACAACTAGCAGTATAATTATTTGCCTTTGTGACAAGTTTTATACCAACTTCATCTCTCAAAAAAACTTAACCTACAAATAAAACTTGATCAGACAAAACTATAAAAAAATCAAAAGACAAAAAATTACTTACAAATACTATTGCAAATTTCATAGAATTTATTCTATCATTTTCTATTACATCTTCTTTGCCATCTACCTATCAACACATCTGCCTTACTTATAATCAACCTATTACCTGTAAACTAACTAATAACAAATATTATTTAGCAAATGATGTCTTGCTTTTTAATAACAAACTATATTACAAATCTTGTATCAAAAACTAACTTAATTTTTAACAAGGTTCTTCTAAAAAAACTCAACAAAAATCTTCTAGCAATACTACTTTATTTGCTAATAAACTTTAACAAACACTTACCAAACAACAATCTCAAAACCTAAGTACTAAACAACAAACTCAAAACCCACTTACTCTTCAACTTAACCCTCTTATACTACTCAATGATAATCAAAACAATAAAGATGAAAATATTGTTAACCTACAAAAATGACTATAACTCTTGAACTACTAGACAAAATCTGATGAAACTACTATCATTCAAATCAGCTCATTAAGATGGTTCTAATGAGGTATAGATCATTCATTTCTGATTACAGAATCACAGAATCGAATCTAATAACCAAATTAATAAGAAAGCTGCAATTTGATTGGTTGAATAATTACTGCATGAAATATTATACATATAACATATATAACATTTATACATTTTGGAGCATATATATTTTATATTATATTTAGTTTATATATATTATTTAGTTTATTTATTTTATCTATTTTATATATAAACATATCTTATTTATTTTATTAATAGTAGTTATAAAATATTTTGTACATGTAAAAGATATAGGTCATTACATATACTATATAACCAAAAAGTATAAAAGCAGTCAATATGAACCCCAAGTTCAATATTGAGTCTTCATACTCTTTCACTAATAAACTACTACTTTATATTACCCAAATTAAACAGTTATTAGTATCCTTATATACTTTTAATTGTAGTCTCTTTCGTAATTACAAATTGCCTTAAATCTTCTTTGTTAAGTTTTCTAAAATAAAATGCCTTCCAACTTAGTTATAATACAATAACAAGTGAGATTACAAAAAGTATTCACTATTTAAAATCACTCTAGTTATCTACTATCTTAAAAGAAGTTGATATAGAATAACAATATGGATATCAATGATATTACAATAACTAAAAAATAACAACAACAATAACAACAACAATAGCAACAACAACAACAGAAACAACAACAATCTCAACAAAATTAACCTTTATCTTCTAATACTAAAACTAAAGTTAATCCAACATTTGACTAGTTAAACAACTTCCCTATTACAACTAAAATAGAAACTAATACTAAATTATAAACTCAATTATTCTGAGATCTGTTCAATTTTCTTAAACAATATCTTTTTGACTTTTATTCAGAAAAAGAGATTAAACCTGCTACTAAAAACAAAAAAGCTCTTACAACTAGCTTTTATTATATTATTCAACAAATAGCTAGAGCCAGTCCCAAATTTCTTTTTGATATTATCTTTAAATCTAACTCTAAAAAGCTACAATTTTTTTTGATATTCTTGAAGGAAGTCTCAAAAAACTTATCCTTAAATTTACTACTATTTTATTTACCAAACTTAATTACCTTGAAATCTTCATATCTTCTGTTATTATTCCTCTATATAAAACCCAAAACTGACTACAATTCTGTATTAATCTTGCCAGAATACATTTGTATCTTTCTGACAATTACCAAGCTATTAACTATATAAAATTTGCGGAAAACATCAAACTAAGACCCAAAAGATTTACTGTTAGCTTATCTGTAACAGAAACAAACAAAGAAACCAAATATCTAATAATTAAAATAGATAACAGATTTAATATTTATCATCTTTTTAATATTTCTAAAACTCTTTTTCTTGAAAAATATAATATTCCATTCCTTAACAACTCTTTAGATCATTTTAATAAATGGTTTAAAAATTTTTTCATTTTGTATAATTGTCAATTTACTGAACCTCTTAATGAAACCAAAGTCAAAAATGCATTAAGATTTCAATTTTGACAACAATTTATTAAACATCTCAAAGAACTTCTTCTTGATGAAATTCTTTTCACAGAACCTTATAACCTTCAAGAATAATATAATGAAGCTATTCGACATATCAACTATCATATCTATACCTGTACTGATTCAGATTGCATACACTTTAATAAAACCAAACTTAAAGCAAATGAAAAAGCAAAAGAAACCATACCTAGTACCAACTATTTAAACTATTAATATTTATACAACTACAATAGTTTTCTTAAAAAAACAATTAACAAATCCTATTTAGAATACCCTAAAACAGAAAATGAAATTTGAAAACAACCTAAGATTGATTTCTCAATCTTTTATATTAATAGTAAACATAAAGCTACTTTCAAAAAACAAATCTCTATACAACTTCTTAATGACCTTGTCACAAAAGCTGAAGAATTTATTTGCACAAATAATTCAACTAAGACAAATTCTAAATGAAAAAGCTATTACTTTTATTAATATCTTAAAACCTATTAAGATACAACTACACAAAATCATAATTTTGATCAACTTAATCAATAGCAAGCTATTAAATTTCTTATAACCAAAATTATTAATACAAATTTCTTAGCTTAGATTATTACTTACTTTGATACTAGTAACACTTTTATAAACTTTCTAGAAATTGTCAAACACCATAAAGAAAAGGCATATCCAAAGGCAGAAAAAACTTTACAAACTAAATTCAATCTATATTTTCAAGAACCAACAAACTTGAAAGATTTATTCTTTCTTACAGATACTTCTTTTTAATAAATTTCTCTGTAAATTACATTAATGCAGCCACTGCCTTTAAGATTATGATATTTTCTACTTCTAGTAAGCTATTCTTAAAGGAGAATAATGTAAGTAGACAGGTGGTAAAGTTTATTTATGTGAAGAGCCAAGTTTATGATAGCCAGACTCAATATACAGAGCAGGCTATAGTTTCCTTTACAGCTGTAAGAGCTGAGCATATGGTAAGCAAATTTATAGAGAAACCCTTTATCACTTTAAACTCTATTGCATCATCTCACTTCAAGGAAACATTACAAGACCCATTATACAATACACTACTAGATCCAGATTTATGATATAATAAATAGTTAGCCCATCTAGACCTATCTCTACTTCTATATCCATAAACTCTTTATTCCTTTTTTGAATATATATATCCTTACAATTATATATCACTCAATCTTTACAACTTTATATTAGCAATATTAATTAAACTAGACTATAGCAAATACTATATACACTTATTAAATAAACTAGAATCCTTATTTGACTACTTCATTCTACAATGATCTGGCTATAAATATTATCTATCAATAACTATTCCTTTTAATATTCTCCAGTACTTAACAATACACAATATACCAAACCTATTCTCAAAGATAATGCTATAAACTACACCTATACATAGCTAATAAAAACTGTCTTATTTGGTTATGATAATACTGTTATTGCTAATAAACACTTTGGCTTTATACAACTTCATATATGTTACAATAAATTCTTAGCTTATAATCACCTTCTACTACTTCCATATCCACAAACAATTATCTCCTTTCTATAATATATTTATAGCTTTGATTATTTATTAAGCAATGCTTATGACTATACTTTAACTATTTCTATTAAAAATAATTACAGTAAAGCTTATATCTACCTTTTATCTAAACCCAAACTACTATCTAATTATTTTATTCTATCACTTCAAGCTATTTGGCATTACTTAAACATTCTACTAAAATCATATACAACAGAAGATGACTTTTTCAACTCAACAAATCAATATACTACAATATTAATACCAAACTTATTTCCTATATCTCCAATAGCACTTCAACAATCTTCACTTCTTTCTATTTCTTTATTACTGTTATCTTCATCAAGACTTTATACAAATTACTCATCTGATTTCTCACTCAACTTAAACATTGTAACTTACAATATTCAAGGTTTTAATAATTCAAAAAAGAAGCTCTTAATGGAAGAATATTGCCTTCAAAATAATCTACATATAATTAGCTTAACTGAAACTAAAATTGCAGAAACCAAAAACAAAAAGTTCTACAATAATCATCAATTCTCTTATTACTGGTCAAACTGTTCTATATTTAAAGAAGAAACATGTATTATAATTAAAAATAACTTACAATCACATATTCAACCATTCTAATAGGGCTATTGCAATAGACCTCTTCTTTAAACATGACTACAAATTTCAAATAATCTCAACATATCTATCATCAACAAACAATCTTGCTTGTCAACAAACTCAATCCTCTATTATTATATAGATACAACAAGCACTTTAGCTACAACTATACATAATTATTCTTGATAATTTCAATTCATCAATCCAAACTACTATATCAAATGCAGTTAAATATTAACTACTAAATTATTTATATAGTATTAATATGTATAACTTGGCAAATTACACAAATAATACTGATGCTATCTGGCAAAGTAGTCAATATACTAGCAAAATTGGCTACATATAAGCAAGTGAACACACAATTCTATTTCTTAATAGATTCTATATTGATAACTTATCACAGATAACTAATAGCAACCATCAAATGCTTATAGTACAATGGTCCTTTTTTTTGCAATAAACAAATCTAGAAAGAAAAATAAATGTAAACATAGAACTTTTAACTACAAAGCAATAACTAATAAAAAATGGAAAAATTTTTCAAATCAAATTAACTCTAATATGCACCAATACAAAATTTCTGCAGAAATAGATATTACAATGTTGCTAGAAAAATTTTAGTACAAAATCTATACTTGTATCATCAATGCAGCCTTACAACACATTTCTAACAAAAAACAAACAATTAAACATTCCTTTTACACCTTTAGCTCTAAAGCAACAGCTCTACACAAAGACCTTAAACTTATCAGAAACATTATCTATAGAGTTAAAAACTCATTTAAACAAAACCTTACTATTTTCATACAAACTATAATTGATATTGATACCATCACTCACAAATACAACTTCAATATTCAAAACTTTTTACTATTACTACAATGAATTGATAATGCTAAGCAAGCATAGAAAGCTTTTTTTTATGCATATAGTATTGAAAATATTTAAAACCTTAAACAGCATATCAATATAGCTATTAATAACAAATGTAAATGACTAATAATACAATCTACCAAAATAATAAATAGTATTCTTAATAGACATACAGATTCAGTACATTTTTACAATATTAAAACTGATAATAGTATTATAACTGATCCTACTAAAATACTCCAACATGCCCAACAACACTTTCAACACTGAACTTAACACCAACCTATTAATACTATAATATTTAATCAATATTGGAGAAAAAAATACCAATCTAAATAGTCTATTAATTGCAACTGGTATGTCCCTTACTTAAGCCTATTCTACAAAAGAAATAATGCAAACAATGCAACAACTTCCAAACAACAAAGCCTGTAGACCACTAGATATAAGCTATAAAATGCTTAAACACTATGATTCACCAATGTTATAGACTATTACCCAACTATTTAACAAATGCCTCAATACTAACATGATACCTAAATAGTAGAAAAACAGCAGAATATATCTTATTTCAAAAAAGCCCAACTTTGATAGCAATCTCAACAATACCTGACCTATTAGTCTAATTAAATATACCAAAAAATTATATACAAAAATCTTAACCAATCGACTCTCTATTATTCTATCTTTATACTCAATTCTTAGTCCTTACAAATATGTCACACTATTTGGTAATAGCATCAATACACCTTTACATATTCTAAACAACTTTATTGAAGATGCCAATAGTAATAAAAACCAATATAATTACTTTTACAAGATATAAGCAAAGCATATGATTCAGTTAATAACAATCTTTTAGAAAAATCACTGCATCACATTAAACTTTTATAATCTATAATCTGCATAATAACTAATCTGCTCAAAGTATGCTCTAATCAAGTAATTACAAACTTTAAATTAACACTATCATATCAAGTAGAAAATGGCATCAACTAAGGAGAAACCATAACTTCTTTGTTATAATGAATCTACTATGACCTTCTTATTAATTACATACACAAAAAATTCAAAAGATACACATCAACAGTTACATATCCAACTTCTTTATTTCCTGCAAAGTACCAAACAACTTATGCAAATACTTTTGTATTAGCATATATGAATAATACATTATGCTTAGCAGAATTTCAACAGCAACTACAAAATATTATTAATATGGCATCTACATTTTACCAAATGGTAAACATTAAAGTAAATTCTCAAAAATCCAGTCTAATATCTAACACAAAACACACACTTACTTTCACTTTTCTAAACTCAACTATTACAACTTAACCACTTAACATACCCTTAAAATTTCTTGGTTGCTGGTATACTGCAATTAACAAACAAGTTATCACAATCAAACTCATTTTACAAAAAACATTTGGTTTAACAAATATAGTTCAAACCAAATAAATAATAGACAAACAAGTTTTCTATATAATTAATAATATCATTATTTCTATTATTAAATATCATATACATAATATAGTACTCTTTCAACACACATGTAACAAAATTTTATTCAGATATCTTATTACTGCCAAACACAAATCCAAACTTGCACTAACTACTCCAACTAGCACTATGCTGAATTATAATATATATAATATTAAAAACATATAGAATATCCAGTTACAACATCATATTACCAACTTCCTAATTCAACTAAATACAACAGATTTACTTGGAACTAACACACATATCTGATTACAACAATTACAAAATAATCTGTGATCTATCACTAATATCTTACAACATCCACATCTACTAATAGATGGCCCAAATAAAAATACAACATATCAAATAATACTGCTATTACAACATCTACAATTTACTATCTCTGCATATACAACACTACTACATATATTACAATACCTATATATACCAATTAAAAATATTCTTAAAACATATAAAGACTACAACAACTTCAAAAAACAATTATAAACTAAACATATCCTTTACCTTAAACAATTAACCTCATCTGATAACTTTATATTTTTAGATTAGAAATACATTTCATCAAGACTTGAACAAATTCCTATAGGATATAAACCAAAATAGTTTACAAAATTAGAAGACAAAACTATATCATATTCTTTTACTAGAAAACTTAACTCTAATTTGAGTCTTTCACAAACTAACTCTTTATCTTTTACAACTAAACATTACAATTCAAAATCAAAATCTTGACTCATTACTGTTAACTACAATAGTGAACAATTAATAATAGGAAAGGCATGCAAATATAACTAAAACAACAACACTATATTTATTATACACTAGACAATCAAAGCAAATGCACCTAACACAAACCTTTATTCACTCTTATCAGTCAATTGTAGACCATGCACAGGATACTCATATAACTCTAACAGAATACTACATTTGACATTTCTGCTACTCTTTCTACAAAATTTTTAGAAAGAAAACAACAAAATCCTACAAACAAACTTAAGCTTAATGCAAATTATACAGACCTTGTATACTCAATTGCATTATACAACCCTACTAGAATTCCTACACTTTTATTTATTACCTTATCACAAGATCCAATCTTTCTTATTTTTTATACCAATTCATCTTCTATCAAATTACAACAAATTGCAAACCAAAATATCCAATATATCAACTTTACCTTTTATATTGATAAATCTGTTATCAATATTACTATTGATAGATGTTTAATGAATATTGGATGGATACAAATACATAATAATACTATTATTGAAACTTATTCTTCTTAAATTAAATTCTGGCCATCATCATACAAAGCTGAGCTAGTAGCTATTCTATCAGCTATATGCACATGCCCTAAAACAGCAATATTCAAATCTATACTAACTTACAATTTGTAATTTCTAAATTTAACAAAATTACTAATAATATAATACTATAATATAAGCAATATTATTATAACTATTGGCCAATATAGCACACAATTATCAACTTAATTAAATCATACAGACACAACATCATACTTTACAAAGTATCAGCTTATGAAGACAACATATTCAATAATAAAGCAGATAAGCTCGCATCAAACTACAACTCAACAAATTTTCTAAATATACAATATAACAATATTTATAATACTTTATATACTATACAATATAACTAATATACTATTGAACAACCTATCTGACAAGCAATCAAAAATATCTGCAATGCACACATAATAGCTATATAGTCATCTCAAAATCAGATGAACAACATTATTTTTCTATCTCCACAAATTAACTAGGAAGCAACCTGGCTATATCTAAATAACAATATTAACAGAATTAGCTCATATACAAACTTTACACTTAGCAATAGTAAATTTTTTAAAATTAAACTACAACTTAACATACTATCTACTCTTTTCTATCTTCACAACTTATACTCAGAAGCAATAACTAGCAATTGCTATATCATATGTTATACACCAAAATACTCATTACATTGAATTCTTTGTCTAAACTTTACACTTCTTATCAATCTTATTCAAGAAACAATAACAGAAACAATTATCTAGAGTGTGGTGACTTAGTAAAGTAGATAAGTTGTCATATTTCCAAGTAGTAGGTTATGAATTCAAAACCCACCAATGACAAAATTTGAATAATCATTTATATGATATATAGACAGTATTATGGCAACAGTATTCTGTCGATCAGTTGTGATAGGATACCTGTAACTATGGTTGCACCAGCATGACTAGCAGGTCTGGGGCATCTGTGTAACATATTATACAGAGGAATGCAAACCAGTACTGGGTAGTGCAAATCTAAAATAAGTCCTTAGACTGTGTAAATCTGTAGAACTAAAAAGCTGAAGCCTACTTAAAAAATTCTGAGCAGAGAGATAACACAAATATTTGATAATACTACTGTAAAGGCTAGACCTAGAAAATAGATACCAATGTGAAGGATTTGAATGAGCAAGAACCTTAGGTGAGGGTACTACCAACCAGGCTGCCAGATTTCAAACCAAAAGAAAAGAATATTAGGCTGGTCTCAATATATCAAGGACAGGTCATAGTCCTTCTGAGCTATCTGGATTGGGAGTCTGGGTTTAAAGCAGAGGTATACTAAAAGTACTAGGAATATGCTGTAAAGTCAGTACTGGGGTCTGGATGAACTTTGTAAAGGTAGCCCATATTAGTGTTTTAAAAATAAGTGGATAGTTAACAATAAGAGGCCCTTTGTATCTTACTGGCAGGTGATGTATTTTAAAATATGTAATGGCCTGAAAACTAGTACAAAAAGGATAAATAAGCATACTGCTCAAATAGTATACTAGTTAGGTATATATAGAAGGTAAGTTGGAGAATCCAATATAACAAGATAAATGATTAGAAGGTTTAAATAGATAATCTCTTAGTAGGTTATAGGTACAGCATCTAATGTAGAACCTTAAAGTGGACTACTTAAATAGATAACTAAAAGTTGTATGCATGACTAGCTGTATTCTTATCTTTATAAAAATAGTTGTAATAGCTAACCTGATATAAAGTCAATAAAGTATCACCACAAGTATGTCCTTAAAAAAAAAAAAAAAAAAAAAAAAAAAAAATTATCTATATTACTAATATTACTAGCACTCAAATTAATGAACTACAAGAAATATTTTTACAACACAATAGTCTTTTTTTTAATAATATAATTCTACAACAAACTAACATTTATACAAGATTACAAAAATATGTGCCTACTAGTCTTATTTCATCAATTAGACTATTTACTCAATCACAAATAGAAGCAAAAATATTACTACAAAACTCCTATATAAGCTGTCTCAAAAAGTTTATGAACAAGGACCAATTCTGTAACTCTCTCTATAAATCACTTGTACCAAATTTTCACTAAAAACATTTAATTATTTCTCAATATTTTATTAAGTGAACCTTACTTGCACCTTTAAGTAAAGTTGCTCAGCTCACTTTTCCCCCCCTGGGTGGTTAAGTTTTAGGCTTCTGCAATACTTGGTCACTGAGAAAAGTTCCAAAAACCAAAATTTGGTTTTTGCCTATTTGCTAAATATTTTACTAATTAATTCCATCTTGTTACTTATTAGAAAAATAACAAGCACCTCATTCTGGTCATTATGATATATATTTTATAACAAACAAACCAAAACTCACTGAGATATTAAAAAAAAGACAAAACTAAAATCTGCTTTTGCAGGTTATTCTACTGGTAAATTTAGGAAAATCCACTGGGTTGCCCCAGAAAATTCACTTTTCTAGCACCCATTAAAATTTCCTAAATACACAATTAGCCTTACTGATAGTCCCACATTTCTTAGATCCTTCCTAACTTATCTACAAAGCCTTTAAATTAGAAAATTTATCTAAAAATTGAATTATTTAATCCGATTTGAAATTCTTTTGTAGTAACACAAACACCATACTAGGATAGTCACACAAAATGCCTAGCATCATCACTATTGAACCAGACTCCTTCGACCTATATACTCTCCAAAACAAATATAGTAGTCAAACCTTAGCTACCTTGAACAAAAACTGTAAAAGTTTTAAAATCCTTTCAGCCAACTTTAATCCTATACAATGTGATACCAACAATGGTTACCACTTCTTCTTCAGCCCTAGTCAACCCATTATCACAAAATGTCTCTGTAGAAAATATCACACATACTTCATTTCACAGCATTTATCTCTAACACCTATCTCTAACACTACCTCTACATCTGAAATTGAGTCTAATTTAATAAAAATTAATCTAGACGCCAAACTCTACAAATCTCTTCATAACATACCAAAGTCATCCTTCCAGCCTAAACACAATATTGCTAATCCATTTCCTAACTGCTATAGCAATATCAGACAAGATACCAATAATCAAATCTCTTTTACAGCCTACTCCCATCATGCACACACATGCATTATTTGCAAAACCAAAGATGTATCTTGCATTATGCTAACTGATAACAAACATTCATTAGATCCAAAAGCCCTTGTATTTAAAACTGAAGTTGGTGGCTTCCCTGCCTACTCTCAGTGCATTCACAGACTCAAACTAAAACTTGCAAAATTTACAAGCCCTATGAACTGGGAGCAATGTGGCCTCTATTGCAAAATCAAATGTGTACAACTATTTGTGGAAGACAAATGCATTTTCCTCAAAAAATTCTTAAATAAACTTTCCAAAAAGACTAAAAATACTGATAACCAACCAGACAATAACTTTAATACTAAAGAAACCTTAAACAACAACAAACTGAATACAGATAATAACAAAAAACTTAAACAAAAAGCAAATATCCCAAAACATGATACTTCTAAAGACTTTGACTGGTTCAAAAACTATCCTGTTACTCCAACTATGCAACAACATAATAAACTCAATACCTCACTGGCATTACAACTATTCAACCTTCTAAAATCTAATCTCAGAGACTTTATTTCTGGACAAGTTATTCATAATAAAGCTAACAATAATAAAAACAACAACAGACCACTTGCCAAATTCTTCTTCAGTTATATTCTTAATAAAATGGCAAGTGAAAAACCTAAGTTCTTATCAAATTTTATTATTAACTCAAGCTCTGATTTTGATAAATCAAAACCAATTCCTTTTAAAGCCTTTTATAATACTCTCAAAGACTTACTTACCAAGTTTACAAAAGTTTTCTTCATCCAACTGAATTACTTACATATCCTTCGATTACACTATTCTATCTCACCTTACTCACATATCAATAGATGTAGAGTTGCTATAAACTTAGCCTGCCTACATCTTTATCTAAACCATAAATATAGAACTATCAACTTTGAAGAATTCATGAAAAAACTTAACATTAAACCATTACGATCCATACTTCACTTCGACATTAAATACAGCTCCAAGCAACTTGAGTTCACAATCCAAAATGATAACTGATTTAATATTAATACTACACTTAACATTCTATCTGAAAAATTTTTAAAAGACTTTAGAATTCCATTACTTAAGCCTCACCCTACAACTTATGAAACCTGGTTTAAATCCTTTTTCGAAAAATACAGTACCCAATTTGAGAAAATTGACCAACAGAAAACTAGCAATTATATTAAAATGCTAATATTACAAAAATTAACAGAAGAATGCAAAAAACTTTTGCCAATATCTTACTTCTTACCAAACTCATTACATACTCTCAAAAAATGCTCTGAAGCAACCTTTAAAGCAGCACTCCATCATATTTACCTTTGTTCTAACAAGGACTGTGACATATTATTTAAATCAACTGAACATAATTTAGGAAACATATCAAAACTCTACTTTACTAACTCTTTTAAAACCCACCTAGTACCAGAGTCAGAACAAAAAGAATAGGTATACCCAACCTTGGAAACTGATAGCTTTTACTCTAAACAAAAACTTGCAGCAAGCTTCTCTATCCCAACACCTACAGAAGAACTTAGAGGCTTAGCAATAGCTACTGAAAAGTCCTTTGCAAAGCTCAACAATATAGAAAGTAATACAGCCTGATCTATATACTACTTCTATCGCTATTTAAGAGCCTTCATGTTAGCAGCAAGAGACAATGATGGACTCACAGGCCTATCCCAAAAAGAAGCTCTAGAAAAAATGATTAAAACAACTAATGACATTTATATTCTCGCAAGAGTTATCACATATTTTAAATTAGAAATAGAATTTAAAATATTACTAAAACAAATACATATTAATTACAATTAATTCTACTACCCAGCAGCTGAAGATTTTTTAATAAAACATTTCAAAATCTCAATCCCAGAACAATATGAAGACTCTCTCTTTATACAAAATTCTGAAACATTAACCCTTTAAGAAATAGACAAGGACACATCTATACCCCAAAAGAAACAACAAAAATAACAGAAAATACTACTCTTACCTCACAAGAGAAAAGTGCAAATCCTCCTCCTTTTCAATAATGTCTTCTACAAAACACATTGATGCAGCTGCCACCTCTAAAACTATGATGTCCTCCATACTTACTGGGTCATCTTTAGAGGAGAATAATGACAATAGGCAGGCAGTAAAACCTAGTGTGAGTGAATCTGTAGAAGACACTATATGTAATGTCTCTAATACCAATACTTCAACTCCCTTAGAGACAGACACTTGTTATAACAAATTCTTAAAGTGATATTATCTACCTTTATTACACAATCCATAACACTTAAGAATTTCATTAAACACTTATGCCAAAACCTTTTCTTTGATCCTATAAAAATATCAGTTAACCTTGATAATACAGAAACACATATTTATACTAAAATTACAGACCCTACTATTTCTAACTACATAGATATAAACCCTATTAGATACAAATCCTATGAACATTTGCCTATCTGAACTTCACAAAACCAAACAACACAAAATCATAACAGCTACCTTTCTTCAAATTTCAATACTTCAGAAATACAGTCCTACAATAATCAACTCTACTTATCAATTAGTACATATAATGTTAAAGGAATTAATGAAGACCTAAAACAACAAGTATAGAAAGACTACTGCCTCTCTAACAACCTCAGCATTATTAGCATTACAGAAACCAAAATTGCAGCTAGTAACCCAATTACCAAATTACAAAAATTCAAACACTTTACATACTTGTGGTCATGCACTGAAGGCCCTAAAGCAGGGATGGCTATTATAATTCACAAGTTTATAAAAACCCATATTCACAAAATACTCACCTTCCTAGGATATGCTATTGCAGTAGATATCTTCTTCAAACATGACTTTAAATTCAGAATTATTTCAGTTTATCTACTATGTGATAATACCCAACTAAGATTGTTAATACAAAATACTGTAATACAATGGCTTTAACAAGCCTACACATCAAACATTCAACTATTATCCTGGAAGACTTAAATGCCTCTGATAACATCTCCTATTTCTTATCAACTAAATATAAGCTACTTCATTTCCTTCAATACAACAACATGTATAACCTGGCTATATATACAAACAATTCAACACCTATCTGGCAAAGCAACAGATACCAGAGCAGTATAGACTACATTTGGGCCAATCAATCTCTTCTTTAATATCTCAACTTCTTTACCATAGATGATCCTGATACTAGTACTCAGAGTGATCATAAAATTCTGAACTCCTATTGGCTTTTCCCTTATGTATACATAGGCAAACTCAGACATCCTACCAAAACCTGTAGAAGGACATTCTTATACAAAAATATGAATAAAGATAAATAGCAACAATTTGCAGACCAAGTAACATTAAATCTTAATAATAACAAAACTCCATTTAGCATACAAACCCCAGAATCACTTGAATCTTCCTGGCACAAAATCCAAAACAGTATTATTTTTGCTGCTATACAACATATTCTAAATAAAAAATTTATTATCAAAAACTTTCAAAATATCTTTTCTACAAAGGGATCATCTTTACATCAACATCTCAAGAAATTAGACAATATAATTAAACAAGTCAAATACTTACTAAAAAACTCTACTCCTATACCACACCAATATAATCACCTTATTAACCAAATAAATATATCCAACCAACTTAATGTTTCATCTCTACCAACTATTCACAACTCACTACCAAACCAGCTAGCACTTGCTAAAACTGAATGGAAATTTATTTATCATGCCTGCAACATAGAAAATATTAAAGAAATAAAACAACAAATTAATAATAATATTTCTAAAAGATGCTCCAAACTTCAATCAAACCCAAAATCAATGATCAATAGCATACTTAATTGTTACAAGGACCTAGTCAAATTTGATAACATTGGAACAAACAATGATGTAATTACTGATCTCCAAGACATCAAACTGCATATTCAACAACACTTTGACCAATAGACATCCTTTCGATATACCAACCAACAAATCTTTGAATCTAACTGAAGAGAAGAATATAACTGCAAAACACATATCAACTCTGCATGGTACAATAATATCATTAAAGAATTTACTATTACTGAAGTGACTGAAACATTATCTCATCTTCCAAATAACAAGGCTTGTGGCCCATCTGGCATCAGTTATGAAATGTTAAAACATGCAGGCGTACTCTTTCTTCAACAATTACAGCTCTTCTAAATAGATGCATTACTTCAAACCAAATTCCAAAGCAATGGAAAGAAGGTAGAATTTTTTCAATTTCCAAAAAACCTATCTTTGACTGCAACTTAATTAATACCAGACCTATTAGCTTTCTTGAACATGCCAAAAAATTATATATAAAACTTCTCACAAATTGCTTAAACCAAGTACTTACCAAACATAAAATCCTATCACCCTATAATTATATTGCTCTGTCAGGCAATAGCACAGCTATATCTATACATATTTTAAATAATATAATCGAAGATGCATCTTGCAACTCCAAACAACTTTGGCTCATATCTCAAGATATGAGCAAAGCATATGACTCAGTTAATCTGAATCTGTTTGAAAAAGTACTAAATCATATCAACATGCCCTCCAAATTAGTCAATATACTTACCAATTTATTAATAGACCATCAAAACAGAGTAATCACCAATCTTGACCTAACTAACTCATATACAGTCAAAAACAGAATAGACCAAGGAGAAACAATAACTCTACTATTCTGGCACATTTATTATGACTTTCTTATTCACAAAATTGCATCTCAATATAAAGGTTACTCATTATCTACAACTTGAAAGACTTACTTTCAACCATCTAGATCCCAAACTCTTTACACATCTACATTAGTACTAGCTTACATGGATGATACACTCTGGATAGCAAAAACAAAACAGGAACTAGAACAAATTACCCAAACTGCCTCATCCTTCTATCTAATGGCCAATATTCAAATCAATGTCACCAAATCTGTTTTCATTTCTAATTCATTTATATTTAATATTCAATTCTTTAACTCCACTTTAGAATCCATACCTATCAGCCAACCATTTAAGTTTCTAGGTTGTTGGTTTACACTTAACAATAAACAAACTGAACAAATCAAAATCATTCGAGAAGAAACTCTTCAGCTTACAAACATTGCTAATACAAAGAGAATTACAGATAAACAAATTATTTATATAATCAACACAGTAATTATACCTATACTTGAATATAGATTATATAACATTATTATGCCTCACTCGACATGTAACAACATTCTCACCAAATACTTGACAATAGCCAAACACAAATCTCACCTAGCATGCTCAATCCTCAATAGTACTATGCTTAACCCATACTTGTACAATATTTACAACATATGGAACATTCAACTTCAACACCACATTACTAACTTCCTATTATGACTTAACAATCATAACTTACTAGAACCTCAACACGAATCAGATTACAACACTCCAAAACAACCTATGGTTAACTATTAACTTACTTCAACATCCCAATCCCATTATTGATAGTCCAAATAAACACACACTGAACTTTAAAACTATCCAATTACTGAAACACTTAAACATATTTATAACAGCTAACCCCAATATTTCATGGCCAAACACCATATCATATAATCTTCAATCATTAGAATCAATTTTATTCCAACACTCTCAATACATTAGCTTTAAAAAACAAATCAGAAATTTCAACATTCTATATTTTGAACAGCTCTGCATAACTGACAATACTGCTTTACTGAAGTGAGAGTATCTTTTATCATGACTGTTATACTTACCTAAAGGCCAAAAACCATTATGGTTTACATACTTAGAAGACACCATAATGGCTCACAATAGTTTCAGAATCCTTCTTCTACATTACCAACAACCAGAATATAATCCATTTGCATACAGTTCACAACATATCCCAAAAAAATCTAAACCCTGGTTACTTACATATACTGACAATGAAATTATCATTGACAAAATCTGCAGACATTTCAAAAATACTAATCAAATATCTATTATATACTGGTAAACAAATATTGAAATAAATCATTCTGGCTACTACTCTCTTTTACCAACCCAAAGCTCACCTTTTTTAGGCTGCCATTTAAACTCTAACAGAATTTAGAATCTATGTACAATTAATGTATCAGCTATTATTTCTTTCCAATTCCTAGGAAGAGTCAATTCTAACTCACTAAACTTCAATATCAACTATATTGACCTTATTCATTCAATGGCTATTAAACATCCATTATCAATTCCTTCAGCACCAACAATTCCAATTCCTAACTCCTATGTCTTTGAAATATTTAAAACTAGTAAAGCAGCAAATATACTGGAACAATACTCAATTCTTAACAGTTCTTATCAACAACTTAACTTTTATACTGATGGTTCAGTAATCAATATTGAAACTGACCAATGTACAATGGGCATTGGCTGGGTCCAGGTTGATAATAATAACCAAATTATTCATAAATTTTCAGCCAAAATCAACTTCTGGCCATCATTCTACAAAGCAGAACTAAT
>CAJVQA010003657.1:0-19024 GCA_910591915.1 Cetraspora pellucida | reverse complement strand
AGTTGCAATAACAAACAACTTTGGCTTTTGTCTCAAGACATAAGCAAAGCATATAACTCTGTAAACCTTGATCTTTTACTAAATTGCTTGAACATATATCAATACCTCAACCTCTTATTAATATACTTATTAATCTCCTTACTAATTGCCAAAACTGTATTATATCTAACCTTGGACTTACTGATCTTTATTCAGTTAAAAATGATATAGACCAAGAAGAAACTATAACTCTCTTATTTTGAAGAATCTATTATAACTCCTTAATCAATAGAATAGCATCACAATTTTCAGGATACTCTTTGTCAATATCCTGGAAAACTAACTTATACTCACCTCAAACTTAACACTTAAAAACAGCTATATCAGTTCTTGCCTATATGAATAACATCCTTTGAATTGCAAAATCCAAAGATGAACTCAACTTAATAACCAAAATTGCTACTTCCTTTTACTATATAGCTAATATTCAAATTAATTCAACTAAGTCTATCTTAGCTACAAATTCTTCCACTTTCTCCTTGTGGTTCTCTGAATTACTAATTTATTCTATTTTTAAAAACCAACTATTCAAGTTTCTTGGATGTTGGTTTACACTTAACAACAAACATTTTCAAACCATTAAACTGATAAAAGAAGAGGCCTTTAGCCTCATTAATATAGCCAATACAAAGAAAATTACTAACAAACAAATTACTTATATTATTAATACAGTTATTATCTCAACTTTAACATACAAACTTTATAATATAATTCTTCCTCACACTGTATGTAACCAAATCTTATTCAAATACCTTACTGTAACTAAACACAAATTTCATCTTTTTAGATCTATACCAAACAGTACAATGCTTAATCCATTCCTATACAATATATATAATATCTGAAACATCCAACTTCAACACCATATCTCTAACTATCTCTAATGAATTAACAATTCTGATCTTCTTGGTATCACAACTCAAATTAGACTCTAACAGTTACAAAACAACCTATAGTTCCCTATCAGCATACTACATCACCCTAAACCCACTATAGATGGTTCTAACAGACATTCATTAAATTTTAAAATTACTCAACTTCTTTCTTACCTTGGGTTAACCATCTTGGTTAATTCTAACTTGACTTGGCCTTACACAAGTAGTAATGATAATCAATCACTAGAGTCCATTCTATCACAGCATTCAAAATATTCAACTTTTAAAAAGCAACTTAGACAATCAAACATTATGTATCTTGAACAACTCTGCACTGCAGATAATAGCACTTTACTTGATTGAAAATATCTCTCACCAAGATTATTATACCTACCTAAAGGCAAAAAACCCTTCTGGTTTTCTTACCTAGAAGATACAATTTTAGCACACTCTTATTATCTAAATATTTTACTACATTATTAATTACCAGGCCACAACCTATATGCTTATCATATTATTAACATATTCAAAAAACTTATTAAATCTAAACTCTGGTTACTCTCTTACCATAATGATAAAATTATTATTGGAAAAATACGAAAATATTTTCCATTATATAACCACTACTCTATTATACATTGGACCTCTGATATTGACTTAAACCATACAAGATTTTACTCTTTACCTCCTGTCAGCTACAAACAATGTACAGGATGCTATCTTAATTCTTATAGAATTAACCAAACCTGTAACATTGAAGTCTCTGCAATTATTTCTGCATAATTTTTTGGCAGAACTAACTCAAAGCACCAACTTAATCTCAATGCCAATTACTTGAACCTTATCTGCTTCACAGCTGTCAAGCATTCAACTTACATTTCTTCATTACCTAACATTCCTATTACCAACTCTATCGCTTCTGAAATCTTTATTCCAAGCAAATCTACTGACAAACTTATATCCATTTCACATCATAACCTCTTTTACCAGCAACTACTTTTTATACTGATGGTTCTGTAATTGACATCAATACTGACCAATGCACAATGGGCATTAGTTGGATCCAAGTTGATAATAATAACCAAATTACTAATTCCTTCTCTGCTAAAATCAAATTCTGGCCTTCATCTTATAAAGCAGAACTATTCTCAATTATTACTGCAATCTCAACTGCCTCTCGAAACTGTATTATTAATATCTTTACAGACTCTCAATCAGTAATCTTCAAATTTAACAATCTTCAACTTAAGCCAATCCACCCTAACAAGTTACTTAAATTTAACTCATGGCCAATTTGGCACACTCTTCTAAACATTATCAAATCATACAAACTACAAATTACTTTTCACAAAGTACAGGCTCATTCAGACAACTATCTCAATGAGCAAGCAGACTCCCTCGCTAAACAACACCCACTGTCACTACTCCTTTCATTTAACTACACAAATCTCTATAACCTTTATCATATTCTCCAATGGAAACATCATTATGTAGAACTTTCTACAAGGCATTTTATTAAACAAATCTGTAAAGCTCACATCTTAGCTATATGGGCATCACAAAAATGAAACAGTGAATGGTTATACTTCAACCAAGACATTGACTGGAGATCTACTTAGCTCTACTTCAATTACAATCAAAAACTCTCATACAATATTACCAACTTTAGACTTAATCAACTAAAATCTTTTAAAGCAAAAATCCTTCTTAATGAGTTGCCAATATACTCATTATATCATAGTATTTATTCAAGCCAATATCCAGATACTACTTGTTTCTTTTGTAACCTATCTAATTCTCATTCTCACTGGTGTACTTGTGCTAATTCATCTTTACTTGATCAAATTATTCAAACCTCTACTAATCAAATTATCTTCAAAAACTTGCCTGATTTTGACACTCACCATAAACATAACTTAATTAACAAAATTCTTCATCATCTAGCTCTTAACTCTCTATATATATTACCTAATACTTACTACCCCAACCTTACTCTTAAAGGACTTATTTCAAAGCCTCTTATATTAACAATTCAAAACTCTGATATTTCATACAAAATGGCTTCTCAAGTTATTATCAATATTCTTCTTAATATTAATGAACAATTATATAAGAACTATGGAAAACATACTGTATCCATTTCTCTAATTGGAAAAACCAACAAAACAAATCCCGATCTCAACTAATTAACCAACCTTCAAGATCTTTCAATGCAACAAGAAAATTTACATGCTCTCAAAGAGATTACACTTACTTATGCCTTTGCGGACTTCCTGATCAATTATATTTTTACTCAAATATATGCTTTTCTATTGGCCAAGCAATTCGCAATATTAACATTTAGTCTATCCTATGGATCAAATATAGCATATTATCAAATTATATATTAAACATCCAAATCTAGGTGAGCTTTGACCACTCTAGTAGGTTTAGGTTGCAGATAAACTAGTCTGAGCTTTTATTCTTGCATGTAATTTTCAATTTATTTGTTTTATACAAATAGTAGTAGCTATATAGTTAGCAGTTTAATGGTTAGCCCTGACTGCAAGTGTTAGCCTCAGCTATAGCATATATATATGTAACTATTTTAAATTATTAATAAAGATATAAGCAAAGCCTTATCTTAATACCAAAAAAAAAAAATATTTAAATAATAGTCAAATTGTTTATTTTTATTTTTTTTTATTTGGGTAATCTTGTCAAAATTTTTTATTAAGATACTATACTTTATACAAAATATTTTTAGATTTAAATTTGTTTTTTTTTTTAGTTAAAGTTCTTGTTTTTGAAAAAAGATATTTTTATTCAAGTTCTTTTAGACACAAATATCTTCAAAGACATTTATATATAGAAGGTTACAACTAGTTATATATGCACTCTTGATATCTAATTTAAATAGTCTGTTTATATATTACTATATAACTAGACTACCAAAACAAACTAGAGAAAAAAGATATTGGGCCAATCTAATATACTAATGAACTGATTATAGTTCTATATAGGCTATTTGGATTGAGAGTCTGATGAAATTCAAAAGTATACTAAAGTACTAGAATTATGCTGTGAAGTAGATGCTAGAGTTTAAGTAAACTCTACAAGAGTATAGCAGTTTAATAGTTAAGTCCTGATCACAAGTATTAGTTCTGCTATAATAATACCTAGATCAGTTGTAAAAATAAATACAGAAGGCTTTGGAAAGTTTATTTCAAAGATAAATTAGTCCTAAGATTAAAATAATGATTTAGGCATTTAGATATAACCTAGTAAGTTAATACAAATTATAGGTTTAGAGAGTTTAAAATGAAATATCTAAACAAAGGTATTAAATATAGTAATTGGTAAAGAACCTTCAAGTAGATTTTTTAAATAAGTAATAAAGAAAAGTTATATATGTAACCAATTGTATGCTCTCCTGTAGTAATTCATTAAACCACAATACTAATAAGTAATTAATAAAAGTCAAAAGACCAAAGAGGTCATCTTAAAAAAAAAAACAAATAAAAAATAAATTTTTTTTTTTTTTTTAAATATTAAGATAAATATTTGCAATCCAGAATTTTATTAATAATATATTTGACTAATAGTTGCATTACAACTACAGAAAGCAATTATAGAAAGAGTATACAACTAGTCACTTATACAACTTTAGTTATTATTTAATTTAAGTAGTCTACCTAAAGGTTCTACACTAGTTGTTATACCTGGAACCTATTTATAAGTTCCCTATTTAACTATTCTAGTTTTTATAGTTATCCATTTATCTTTGTCTATCAATGATTCTGACCAATACCAATGAAAATATGTTATGACCACTAAGTCTTTAAAGCAATTTTTTGAAATCTTTGATCTTGTATTAAACCCTTTAGAATCTTTATATCTTATTTTATAGTTAACCAAGTATTACTATGACTAAAACCAACACTAATAGTTAAAATATATCATTAAACTGTTATGCCTTTGTAGAGTTTATCCTAATCTCAGTATTGACTTTACAACATATCTCTACTATTTTGATATTCAATTCAAGTTCTATCAGACTGTCATTTCAGGTAGTCTAGAAAGGTAGGCTGTAACTATATTTCTGGTTTACATGTTTGCTAACATGTATTCTTTTTCTTTGAAATTTGAAAATTCTGATGCCTGATTGGTTCATCTAGTTTTTTCTTAAAGACCAGCACATTTGTCTAGTTTCACAAGTTCTAGCTCTATTTTATAGGTCTAGTTTTTACAGTAGCACTGTCAAAAGTTCAGGTTACTTCTCTAATATAAATAAATTTTAAACTATATTATAACAGGTAATAATAAAACAAATAAAAACATACTTAATATTTGTAGTAATATTAAAATTTTGAAACATTTGCAAAAATAATAATAACAAAAATTTGACTTAAAATATGTATTACTAATATTTGTATTAAGAAGTTAATAACAGTAACAGAATTCTAACTTAAGATACAAGTTTATTACAAATTTTAAACCATTGTCAAAATACCTTAGAAAATTAATAATAAGCAAACCAAAGATAGAAAATTACAAGAACCATCAACCTAAAAGTATCAAATAGATATTATTACAAGTAATATAATAAAAAATGCAAAAAACTAATGTTAGCTAAAAATAGTAAAATTATAATATATTGAAGTTAACACAAGCAGTAGAACCTGAACCTTTTTATCAAGCAAACAATTTAATAACAATGTTATCTAAAGTATCAGAAATTTAATCATATATATTGATCAAATGTCATAACATGTAAAATGTGCAGCAGAATAACATAGATACTGTTAAAGGTAATTACAAAAAATCAACAATCTGTAATGAATCAATATAACTTAAATTAGATAATAAAACAGTTTTGTAAATATGTAATAAAAAATTCTTTTATCCATTAAAAGATTAAATAAAAATCAGCAATCGCTGTTAATTACTTACGTAAGTACGTTGTACGGGGAAAAAATGGTCCACCTAAAACACAATCAGAAATGAAGGCTACCCGAAAGCAGGTGTGAAGATTTGGTCAGAGACCAAGAAACCTACTGCCATTTATACTTGCTGGCCAAATCCCAAATCCAAACTAATATCTCAAAAACTTCATTAATAATTTTTATTTAAACAAATAATATATATTCTTATGGCTATATATAATATATTATAAAATATCAAAATGATTTTGTTGATTTAATTTTTTATAAAAGTGATTTGTTTTTGGAGGGTTTGTGATTTGTACAAGGTTTGTCAGCAAGTATACTGCCACTAGGATCTCCGGGTTAGATGTTATCAGTATACAATCCCTCCTCCTTTAATTACATAAAATCAATGAGCTTTTATACACCACAAACAGCGTTGGGGCTTTGCCACTATGATTTAGAACTTACCAGCAATATGACTATTTGGAGTATCGGGAGGGGAGAATCTATAGCTAACGATTAGCAACTTCATATACATTTGCATGACTTTGATTTAGTTCGCATTATTTGAATACCAGAGGCGCCTCTCAATGAAGCATCGCCTCGAGCCAAACCCTAATTAGCATTATTAAATTCCTTCGCCTTTGCGCATTACGTGTCCTGGCTAGTGATGCCTGGCGAAATCCTATAGTTTCGTCAATTCGTCAATTGACGAAACTTATGTTTTTGTCGGGTTTCGTCATGTTTCGTCATTTTGTCAGGAATTACTAGTCCTGGCTCATATGGCTTGTATCACGTTTTTGATGACTGCGGCCAGGTCACATTACCAGTCACTAGGATCCTCATTTTCTGCTGCGCAGATATTAAAACCGGTAAGGGATTATATCCATCACAATTGAATCCTACATAAAATAATTTAATTTGTCATTGATCACAGGCGAGAGGGATTCACTTTGGATCGGGCACTGTTTCTGCTTCACTGCGATAGACCCCTGTTTTACAAATTATTTATGCGAATTATGCGATAAATTATGCGGATCAAGTAAAATTATGCGACTAAAGTTTCATTTTTATATCTTAAACCCGATTAAAAACCGGTTTTAACACATTAAAAATAACACTATACGACTATGAATGTTATGGCAAAAAATGCACGTAACTCATTATAGTTACAAGCTACGATATTACATTCACACCTTATCAAAAGTTACTCCTACCTAATTTTTATACCAATAAAAATTACAATTATTACAATTATACCCCAATTTTACCATTTTATGCGCAGATTATGCTCTATTAATTACGTAATTAGCCCCAATATGCTATCGCATATGCTTTTGTGATATCGATATAATCTGACTTATGCCAGGTCGGTACCCCTACCCGTCACTAAGGGGAAGGGGTCTTCGATATCTTATATTTTAATGTATTATTTTTGACCGTTAAATATCAACCCATTTGGATTTGATTAGATAGTTATGTTTGATATCTATGAGAGTTGATAATAGAGATAATTATTTATATAGGCTGAACTTAATTTCTATTAAGAGGTTGATATTAGTGGAGTTAATATTAGTGAGGGTAAAGTGTAAATTCGGCAATAATTCCAGCAACTATAAAAAACTAATTTTGGAACACTATATACATACGTACGTACAAAGTTGTTTATTATCCATAATAACTTTCCAAAAGCATATCTATAAACATAACATTTGAAAAAGAAATGCAGAATAGATAATTATAACTAAAGTAATTTCTTTTTAATATAATACGGTATGAAATATAAATTATCGCGATAGCAAGTCCTGAACCGAAGAGTATAAAACACGAATGTGTCTTAATAAATATTTGGTCATATATAAGGTTGGCATTATTTCTTTTCTCATTAATTCCCAACCATTATTGGTATTTGAGTTTCGGCCTAATTGTTAGAACGGAACGAATAACGTTTTATGGAATGGTAAGTCAAACTAATTGTCCAATACGACTGTCAGGTAAAAGAGATTAAATAATGAATGCTCCAGCATTATTCGATGTCAGTTTTCCTAGTGTATATAGCCTTCAATCTTTGCGACCCAAAGTTATAGTCGGAACTATGCACATATGTTATGTGATATTATCCTGGCCAACTAGGGTACTTCATCATAACAATATAAAAGACTTATATTTTGCTAAAAACCTAGCGAATTTAATCAAACCATTAAACATACATGTTGACCGAGTAGCTCACGAATAAGGTTATTCATAAACCATCTTGTCCAATTGCATTTTTGATGGATTAGATGAATTCTACGGGCTTTTAGCATTAATTTTAAGCCTTTAATTATAATGATCAAGTTAATCATTTTGAATTATTGTTATATGATGATAGATCGTTTGCCATCATTTTTTATAATTTTCATCGCATAGACCTATATAAAATGTGTGTGCAGAAAGAATCCTTGACACCCTAATATATGAACCAAAGCTCTTAAATTTGTTAATCGGTGGATTATTTAATTTTTACTAAGCAAAATAAAATTTAATACTACGGATTTCCATGGATTCAATGTTCTTAGTATTCTCGTTCATATGACATGCGATTCATTCAATCAAAGATTCATTAACGACAAGTTAGAGAACGTAATTTGATCAAGCTCGTGATTTTATAACCTGTATTTAGATTTAATATTAAAAGTTAGTAATGGTCAATTTAATTTATTTTTTTATCATGTTAGCATTAATGTTAGTAGTCAAATAAGTTAGTAATGGTCAATTTAATTTATTTTTTTATCATGTTAGCATTAGTGTTAGTAGTCAAATCCATCTATTGTTCATGAGTCTAATAGATTTGGCTATATCATATGTTCCTATGGGCTAGATAACTTTTTTATGCCCGGGGCTTAGTTAAATAAAATTTTTATTAATGAACTTAGCACACTATGTTAAACTGCCTTGTCTTGTTTGCCTCGTTTTTCGACTCGAATATTTTGACCAAATTCATCATTAAGGGTTGTTAAGAGATATGTTTCGTGCCATAGTTGTGCTTTTGTTGTTGGTCGAGAAGTAATTACTCAGTAATTAATTATATTGAATCAATGGCTAATCACTTCTCACACCAATAATAAAACAAACTAAAGTTTGGATCCGGATAACAGTTAATAAATATAAAAAAAAATTACATAAATAAATAAACAATTCTGACAGATCAGAAATTAATTTTTTGCATTATAATCTCCGGATCCAAGCTCTAAACGACTAATACATGTCGATATATATACATCTTATTTAGCCAACTCATTTGCTCCTTCTTGTTTTGCTTGTAACACCAAAAGACTTGCCGTAACACCTCCAACTAAAAATGCTTCAGAAACATAGCCTAAAGATTTATGTGTATCGTTGCCATAATGTCCTAAATTTTTAATTAATTCCCTAAATTCATAATGGTGATGACGTTCATTCGAATGCGAATGACGACTACGCCCTACAACAACTAAATCTTTTCTGTTAACAATTTCTTTTGCACGTTCAACAGCAGTTTGTATTGGTGTATAAGAAGTAACTTCTTTATAACTTATACGTGCATTTCTCGCAGGATAACCAGATTTTGATTTTAAGTGCATTTCTAAAAAGGATTCATCCTCTTCATTTTCTTGACGTGCTACAGCTTCACTAACAGAAATGGTCGAAATTTGTCGATCAAGTGGAGGTCGATCTTTTTCATCATCTACATTGCTAACCTCGGATTGAGCATCAGATTTTAATACGACATCATTTTCGGTAGGTTTTTCTGATTTTTTTATTCTCACTACAGCTACACTAACATTTGGATATTCAAGTAATCTAAAAGAGAAAGTGAGAGCCTCACGATCATCAGCACCACCAAAGAAAGGTACAAAAATATGAAGATAACCCATAGGATTAGGAAGTGTACGGGTGTTGTCAGTGCTACCAAAGCCACGATCCACGAATACACCTACGGTTGCATAAACTGTTGCATCATTAAAAACACCCTGAACAAAAGTTGCAACTTGAGGACTTGTGTTTTTTTTTTCACGTGGAGCATGATTTTTATTTTCAATTGGCGTGTCTATTATCTCACCGGCACCACTCCATGGAATTATTACCAAATTAATATCAGCATCTTGTATCTTATCAATAATTTCTCGACAAAAGTCCTTTGGAGCAGCAACAGATAATTTAGCATCGACTTTTGTAGAACTAACGTGACCAAGTGCAGTAAACATATTCATAATCGGATCATGTAAAATAGTCTCTGAAATTTCATTAAATTTCATCACCGCTGACATACGTTGTGTAAGTTCGACGAAACGTAAAACATGAACATTCATAGGTTTAGAAACTTTAGAGATTTCGGAATTTTCTTCGGAAATTTGTAAATCGGATTTGATAGGATCATTATTAGGATTGTTTGGTTGTAAAAGTTGCACAAAAGTTACCATAGCCGGTAGATTTTCAACTTTGTTCAATACAACCAATAATCTAAGAAGTTTTGAAGATGATGAATCAGTTGCTGATTCAAGATCCTTTTTAGCTCGTTTACGCTCCATTTGTTTTTGATATTGAACAGGATATAAATAAGTGGCAAGTGGAGTTGTAAGGAATGTAGTCACCAGAGCCCTGCATAAATCAACAAGAATAAGTTTATACAATTTATTAAAACGGGTATATTTCTAAATAATTTTATTCATACTCTTATTATAATATAAATAGTACTTACATGATGACCATAATCGAGAAAACCTTAACATTTATAATTTGTGCATCATAACCAATATTGAGAATAATTAATTCTACAAGACTATATAATTATATTATAATGAATTCAAATTATTAGTATTAAAAAGAATTAACGTTATTATTTAGTGATATTAGTATTAGATTAATATTTACCCTTTACAACTCATAAAAATACCAACTGTTAAAGCTTCTCTAAATGTTAAGCCAGTGAGTTTAGCAGCAATAGTACAACCGAATATTTTACCAACCATAGCAACGACTATGACCAATATCACCCAACCCCATCCTGTAGCATCCAGGCCACCAATGTCAGTTTTCAATCCAGATAGTGTAAAATACTTTTTTTTTTTAAAAAAAAAATATATATATAAATATTTAGTAATTGGACTAATGAAAGCAGATCATGTGACATATAGATATACATGTATACAGAAGTATAAAATAGGTAATACTTACAATAGGTATGAACAAGACACTAATCAAATCTTCAATTTTTTCAGTAATTCCCACCGAGAAACCTCCTTCATGAGGAAGTATTACACCAACAATGAAACCTCCAAAGATGTAATGAATTCCAATGATATTTGTAACAAATGCAGATATTAAAACGACGGATAAAGTGATAGCAACCATTAATGTTGAAGGAGAAGTTTGATTTGAATTTGTTGCAACAATGAGTCTTAATAAAATCGGGCGAATAATAAATCCAACAATCAAGGACCAAGCAACGCAGAGTAAGAAAGAATAAAGAGCGGTGAGATAATTTGAGGCATTGATTATGGCAATAACTATAGCAAGTAGAATCCAAGCGGTAATATCGTCACCAACAGCAGAGGTTAGTGCGCGATTACCCACGGGAGTTCTCATAAGTTTCAGCTCCGACAATATACGTGCGAGGACTGGGAAAGCCTATAATTTAACAATCATGTTGATGTCTCTACGAAGATACACGCGTTTCAAGTAATTATGTAAACGAATTTTTTTTTTTTTTTACCGTAATAGCCATGGCAACGCAAATGAACAGTAAAAAACTAGTAAATGGCACACCCGTAACACCCATTGTATCATAAATGCCATATGCGACGCCTACACCCAAAGCAAAAGGTAATATTATACCGGATGCAGAGATAAAAATAACAGATCTTAAATTATTTTTTATTATCCTTGGATTTAATTCTAAACCAACTAGGAATAAGTATAGGACCAGGCCCAAATTAGCCAGAAGGTTAAGGTAAGTAAGGGAAGCAGCTGGAAAGACAGTATTCATGTATCCCGGAATATGACCCAGTACAGAAGGGCCAAGGATAATTCCACCTATCACTTCAGATATGACTCGTGGTTGACGAATATATTTAAGAACAAGATGGAGAAGGCGAGTAAAGGCTACTATTATGAAGACCTATTATGAATATGTATACATTGTTGAATATAAAGAGTTAATAAAATTTGAAAATTTTTTTCTTATCGTTATCACTAACGTCCCGCGAACATAAATGTAAACAAACGTGAATTCGCCGGAAGAATTCCGTTTTATTCCGTAAAACAAATCTGAGACGGTTTTACCTGTACTATGGCGAGTTGTAGAGGGTCACCTGCATTAACATTCATGGGATTATTCCCCGAGAGAACACCGCTTTGTTCGCTGACCATTTTTTACGGATGAAAATAAAAATTTCGTAGAAGAATTAAGGGATAGGATGAATTCCCTACTGAAATTCCTTACTGAATAGTGGTGTATATATACGTGATACGTATGAAAATACACGTGACTAATTATATTATACGTATATGATTTCGTTTTGATTGTTCATTGTTATTAATTGTAAAACAATATAAATTTATAAATTGTAATGATGAAATATTTTGTTATATGGTATATTTAATTCGTTAACATAATTTGCAAAAAATGAACGCCGTAAACAGAATAGATCAGCTTCGATGACTCCCAACCCCCTATCTCTATATAACTGGTATCGGGTAAAATGATTTCCCTATTGCGTTTATATTTATGTAGAGCTAAGAGCAGAATCTTCATAGAAAATGTTTTACTAACTTATAGAAAAGAATCTCATACATAAGCAAATAAAAATAATCATTTACAAAACGTTCCTATCATTTATGCGCCTGAAGGTTAAGTAACGTAACCTACGGCCAAAAAGGAAGATTCACGCCGTTAGGGCTGTAATCGGCTTACTAGGCTTTATCGATTAGTAATTAGTAGCTTGTATGCAAGTCGGGTCGAACCGATAACATCCCTGCTATATTTTCAAACTAAATTTATTAAGCCGACTGTGTAGATGCATAACTGTTCTAAGTATACATTCCAGAAACCATTATGCAGGTCCCTTACCGTTACTCATTAATTGGGGATATTTTTTGTAAATAATCTGTTGTATAAAACTTTATCTTATGTTTGTCACACGGAACTTTAATTGTTTTTAAAGAAACAGTACTGGATTTGACTTGTAAGTCATACCCAACATAACCATAACCCAATATCGATGTATTTTGTCATTATGAATTTACTTCTTATGCATATGTATGAAGTTTTAGTATAACTGTAACTTTCTAAACCTAACCTCGGCGAAATTTTTTGTACTTGCCAATGTCTCAAAAAAAAAACGCCCGAACTGTCCTCGTTACGCACTTAGCGAACCATATACATCAATGACTAGATTTTTAGAAGGCCACAAATTCATTCACAGTCCGAAAATTTCCGGTTAATAAGATTAATTTCATATAAATTTTAAAATTCAAAATAATCTATTACTGTAAAACTAAGTAACATAATCATTAGTTAATTCCATTGAGATGCTTTTACGTAGTATATGGGCGTCATTCAACATAAAAGGGAAAAATCTACAAGTTTTCAATATATCAAAATAAACCTATTTTTATCAAAGCGTTATATCTTCTTTAATTCTGTAATTAAAGTTATCGTTATGAAATTCTAACTGCACATCTAATTACATGAGAATAAGTGTTGTGTGACATGAAGTCGCGGGTACTAAACCAATTTTAATTATTTTACCCGTCATTAGAATAATAAGGAATATTGTACTAAAATTAATAATTATTTGGTCCAATTACATAATTTAATTAAGTGATTTAAGAATACGTATATTGTATACGTAGCATTGTTTTTAAATGACTAGATCATTTCATTCTGAAATAATTTTTTAAGTCATTTCAAGCTATTTTAAAGTTATTTGAACTCAAAAATACTCAAACACGTATTAAATTAATTTATTTTACGTATCCATTTAAAATAACAGATAAAGCAGAAATTCAATTACTATTACGTTAACCAACATCTATTTCTTTCTTTAATAATATGGTGGTACGTTTTAAGAAAATATAACTTCTATTACCTATTGTGACTTTCTTTTTTTGAATAGGTTTACATATTTTGCGAAATTTCATTTTTTTTGTAGAAATTTGCACTTCATTTTAAAGCTGAACTTGAAAATGTTACAGACGTTGGACCTAGCAGTGAAGAATATGAATGGCACTTTAAGGTTTTATTATATATCTAAGCCAATATTTCAAGGAATTAGTATAGTTTAAAATTATTGATCATATATTTTATATATAGGTAAAATGTAATAATTGTAAAGAAATAAATAAAAATTGGGTTGGTGTTAATCAACTTGTAAGTGTTTATAATACATGTTATTGAAAATGTTTATACGTATATAATACTTAATCGGAATTTTTATATATATAAAGGCTAGCAATGCTATAAGTGGTTCACGAGGAAGTGCAAATTTTGTAATGCATTGTAAATTTTGTAAACGTGAAGGTTATGCACGTAAGTTGTGTACACATTTATATTGTGTGATAAAGATAAGATTTACGTATTTGAAATTAAATTATATATGTTGGTATATTATAGAATTTGATAATACATCTATTAAACCATATACTATTGAGAATAGTGGTCAATTTTCTCAAATAGTAATTATTGATTGCAGAGGATTGGAATTTGTAGATTTTGATCCAAGAGTAATTATATTCAAATAGTCGTTTCTTATTGTTATTACTTTTAATATATGTTTATATTTTATTTTCTTAGATTGGTTTTAAAGCTAAAGGTGTTAAAAGCAATATAATTTTTAATGATATTGATTTAACATTAAAAGAAGATTGGGCAGATTATGATGAAGAGGTTTGATTTTCAATTTTTTTTATATTTTTTTATTTAATTTTGTATTTTAATTATATATTTTATATTTTATTATTAAAGGCTGGTGTTCCTGTTGGAATTTCTGAAATAGAAGTTAAATTTGTATAGTACAAAACATTAAAAGACATTCAATTTATACATATAGGCGCCAATTTTTGGTGGTGTATTTATAATCAATTCTGATTAGTTAATTTTTGTGTAATTAATTTTGATTAGTTAAAAAATATATATATGTTTTTTTTATAATAAATGCAAATTTTTGAACTCATATAATTTTGATTTTTTATAATTTTTTTAAAACAAAATAAAAAAAATTTTTTAACAAAAATATAATTAATTTAAAATTTTATTAATTTGTTAAAAAGTTTTTTGATTTAGCTTGTTTTAAAAAAATTATAATACTTTAAGGTTTTTATTAACAAATATTAAACATTTTACTATTTAATATTGTATAAATTTTGATATAAATTAATAAATAAATTTATTAAAGTTTTTTATATTTTAATGTTTTTTTTTAATTTATATTAGTGTTTTATTAAAATTTTTAAAATTATATATTTATAATTATATAGAATTATCTAATATTTAAATTTAGCATTATTTGATTATTTTAATAATATTTAAATGCAATTTGTTACATTATTTTAATTAAAAATAACCTATTTATTACATTATTTTAATTAAAAATAAACTATTTGTTTAATTATTTAAAGTTATATCAAAAGGTTTTTTCAATTTATTTTAGTTAGAAAATAATTTGAAACAATTATCTATAGCACTTATTAGGAAATAAAGGGTGTAATGTTATATTAGATGTCTTTTTAACAATACAAATGTAATTTAGAAATCTTTATTTTAGGAATTTTCTTTTGTAATTAAATTTATTATTGTAACTTAAAATTTTTACTATAATATTATATAAATAAATAAATATAAAAAAAGTTATATAAAAAAAGTTATATCAAAAAAGTTCAAATTTTTATATATATATATATTTTTTTATTTTTATACTTTTATATTGAATTTTTTATATTTGGATATTGAATGTATTTTATACTATTTTTGTTATTATATTTATATATTTTTATATTATCAACTTGTTTAAAAGTTATTAGAACTTTTTTATATTTTTATTATAATTAAATTTTTTATTAATATTTTTTATTTACAATTTTTTTTTAATTTATATAATAATAATTTTATTACAATAGTCTGTTTTTAAATCTATTTAATTTAAAATATTATAATTAATTTTATAAAAATATTACAAAATATGGGTTTTATAATTTAGCAAATAAGTTTTTAAACTTTTTTACTAACAAGATTAATAGTTTAAGTTAGACTGAATTTAATTTTGTTTTTGTAAACTATTAAAGTTATTAATATATAATATTTTTATAAAAATTTTAAGTACAGATATAAATTTAAAAATACAATTTTAACTCTTCTCTGCAGATCCCTCGACCAAAATCAGTAAGAAGCAAAACAAGAAAAATATCGCAAAACACACTAAGAAGCAACACTAAAACCCTTAGTAGAAAAGAAAGAACAACAAAATTTACACCTAGCTAATAGAACAAAATACAAATAGAAATAACATAGAAACAGCAAAGCTTGGAAAAATAAAATTTTTTGCCGAAAACAAAAAATTTTTGTAAATTTTGGAGAATTCTTGTGACTCTTTTGTACAGATCAATTAGATTACATGAAAAGCACAACAAAACAAGTAAGGTAAACAAGCAAACACATGTACAAAAACAGCCTAACAAAGTAAACACATGATATAGTAACAGCTGCACCAAACTAACTAACAAATAAAATGACAACAATCAGTATAGGAGGTAACACATATGAAGTAAGACCTGGAAGTCTATTAGGAAAGGTATTAGAAAAATCAACAGCACAAAGTCTGCAGAAAGTTGACAATGCGGAGCTTGTCAAAATACTAGAAACAACAGATGTTATAGAAACAAGAATAGACAGATATACAGCATTACTGTTCGCAGCAGATGTAGCAGACATAGCAGCAGTAAGAACATTGAGTGAAGCCATTGCATAGGTGAACAAAAGAAGTAAATTGATAGATTTTAGCTTTAAAATAGAGGATAACTCACAACAGCAAAGAGAAAGAAAAGCAAAAAATGAAAGACAGCCAGAAGAGATAGTTAAAACAAAAGAAAATAAAGAAAGAGTAGAATTAGTAGAAGAATTCAAAAAATATAAAGCAGGTAAGGAACAGGTAATAACAGAAAAATAACAAAGATATACAGCACAGGAACAAGATATAAAGGAGGTAAGAAGAGATAGAGAGACTTCATGACACAATTCAAGCCTGATAGAAGCAGAAGAAAAGAAAGAAAACAAAGAAGAAGACTTAATGATACTACAAGGAGATGCAATAGAAGTGCCATTAGAACAAAGCATCTAGGCATCAGATAACAGACCATGTAACAATGAAACACTAGTAATAGCAAGAATTCCTGCATATAATGTTCCAGATAGAACAAATTTAGAGAGAACAGGCATGGTAAAATAGATGCTTAATGCAAATAGACATATTACAAAAATTGAAGAAGTCTTTGTGAAAGGCAACAGTTGGATTGAAGTATCATTTGACTATAAAAGAGGAAGAGAAGAAGCAATTAATCGAATAAAGCAAAAAGATAAAGAGTGGTTTAATTTGATTCCAGTTGAATCACAAAACCAAATGAAAAGTAAGAAAGAACAAGAGGAAGCAACAGACAAGCATAGAGTAAAGAATAAACAACAAAAAGGAAATGAAAGATCTGAAGACCTTAAATGGAAAGAGCCCAAACAAAAAGAAACATAGCAAAGCAAAGTAAAAAACAAGATGAAGCTGAAACAAAAGCAGAAAGACAGCAAACAGAAGAATTAGAGGAAGCAGAAACAATAAGATACCTAATGATTTGGGACTTACTGTCAGACATCAATGAAAAAGAATTGAAATATATGTGCAGAAGTATGAGAAATATGCGTATAGTATGAATTAAAAGATCACAATATAAAGCACTAGCAGTTGTAACAGCAGATTGTGGAGAAAAGAAGGACAACATATGGACATTACCTCTTGGCAACAATAAATTAGCAAGAGTAACAGAAGGAAATGAAGACTATACACAAAGAGAAAAACAAAGCCGTTTTACAGCAAAGTTATTAGATATCTCTAAAGGAGCATCAGAAGTGCTTTTATTAAGATGTCTAAGAAATAAGGGAGCAAAGGCAGTATACATACCATTTAACAGAAATAGAAATCAGAAAAAGTTTATAATAATTACTTTTGCAAATGCTCAAGAAGCAGAGGCAGCACAAACAACACCAATATGATACAACAACCATCAAGTAAGGTGGAAAAATCCCAAAAGAAGAAAAACACAGAAAAGAGAAGAGTCAAAAGGCAGAAGACAAGAAAGATCAAAGTCAAGCAATGAGAAACAGTTAAATTACAAAAGACAAGAGACATCAAGAGTCAGAGGTACAAGACATGAAACACCTATTAAGAGATACGGAGAAATGGAAAGCGACCTGCAGTTACAAGATATAGTAGCATGGTTAGGGAACAAAAACACAGATATAAAGAAAGAGACAGTAATAGCAAAGGAAAAGAAGGCCAAACTGAATATATTAGATCAAGAAAGAATATTACCAGTAGAAGATGTCTTGTTTCAAATATTAGAAAGACTAAATAGAATAGAAGAAATGCAGCTGGGGGTGAGTGGAGGTTCAGCTGACCGCTTCTAAGAGTGCCTTAGTTAAGCTTAGGAATACAGATAAGGAGATTGAAGCCTTTCTGCAGAAGGAATGAAGAACATTTGAGGAGAAAAAAAAAGAAGCATCCCCTTATCTGAAAGAAAGAAAAAGAAAGGCATTTAAAAAAACTGATAATATAGAAATAAGACAAGATCAACTAAAAGGAAGATAGAAAAAGGAGAGAAAAGAAATCAAAATAGCATGTCATAATATCAATAGTTTGAAGACCAAAGGTTGAAAACTTGAAAACCTGTTAGATTGGGCAGAAGAAAAAGAAATTGCAATATTGAGAATCACAGAAATGAACATTTTTGAAAAAGAAGGAAGATTTTTAGTATATGCAGCAAACAAAAAGTATATAGGATATTGAACAAATGTAGCAGAGAACAAGAAAAAAGGGTCAGATGTAGGAATTCTAATAGAAAAACAATGGGAAAAGCATGTGGGTGCTGTCAAAAGAGTAAATGAATACATGATAGAGATTATGCTATATTTCAAGCAATTGGAGC
>CAJVQA010003656.1:0-19024 GCA_910591915.1 Cetraspora pellucida | reverse complement strand
GCGTTTAAACTGTCACCACAAAGCTGCAACTTCTTTTTCAACTCTATTTCAATGTTCAACTATGTGTGTACAGTACTTTGGAAAAGTTTTTATAAAGTTTAATATATTAACTATATCGTTTTTCTGTAGTTCGGCTTTTTGAAAAGTTTGGTTCAAATGATCGTTGGAAAGAGTTGATCTTCATAAAATTAGTTATTCAAAATTAATTTACAATTTATTTTATATATAATATTAAAAATTTGTATATTCTACTTTTAAATAAACTCAATTTAAATTTATTTAAGTTTAATTTAGATTTATTTAAACCCAATTGAATTTACATAAACCAAATTTGGTTTATTTGAACTCAATTTGGGTTTATTTAAGCCTAATTTAAGTTCATTTAAATTTAATTTAGATTCAAATAATTCTATTTAGACTTATTTGAACCCACTCTAGATTCAAGTAAACCCAATTTGAGTTCAAGATTGGATTCATTGGAATCTAATTTGAGTTTAAATAAACTTATTTGGATTTATTAAATCGAAGTTTAAGCAAAAATATTTTAAAGAAACACCCAGGCTTGAGACTTAGTTTAATGCATTATAGTTCGTGACAATTCAATTCGCTATATTTTATCAATAATTCAGCACAATATCGAATTCGGCATAACTCTAATCCCCATATATAGTATCGGTATATAAGTTAAAAATATTTGTAATTTTTAAATAATTAATTTAAAGAAATTAGCATACGTTTGAAGAAATTTTTATTGGCCAATTGGAATTACATAGCAAAAGAAAGCAGTGAGCAAAAACAATTACTTAAAGGATTAAAGTATCAGAAACACAATTTTTATAAAATTACAAAATCAAATTTTTTGCCCACTGCCTTCTTTTGCTGTAGGAGTTCCCATATATAGAATTACTACACAATATTTCTAATAAAAATTTCGTGTATTTAGGTTAGGGACAGGATCTTGCTATTTGGTTAGGGTCCGAAGATATTATTTTACAAAGAAATTTTCTTCCTAATATTGAAATTTGATTCGTCAACTGAAAATTTTTTTAAGCCTAATCCCTAGGTTCGCATAATTTTAAGTTTGCCTCACGCAAAATTTGACAATGACCGGATCATAATTCTGGACACTCTAACATAAGGGTACTTACATAATTAATGCCGGACAATCACACGATAATCCTCACTTCGTTAACGATTCTTTTAAGCAAATGCATATATATGTGGATAAAAATTGTACCGATGAAAGGTAGTGAAACTGATTTACTTTCGAAAAAAGATGAAATACTGAACATTACGACAAATGAATATCCGGATATTGATATTGAACATGTCGATATATAGTAATCCTTGAGGTTTATCGTTATTAAGAAACGTAAAAAAAGTTCAGTGTATCCAACTTTAAATTTTGAGTACACTAGGGATTGGAACCGCCTAAAATTTTTCTTAATCGTTTTAACCGTTTAATTTGGCCGGCATTAAAATATTTCCGGCCCACGACCAACATAATTCTGCCCGGAACTATGAGCAATTTAGAATTGTTAATTCGGTTAATTCTGTTTAAACAGAAGTTATTAAGTATTCAGTTTAATGTATAATATAAATTCTTACACTTTAATAACCCCAATCACATTTTTAATTAGTGATTCTGAATTACGAATTATGAGTATATTAAAAATTTATTAATTTATTATCCGAATGTAGAAAATTTACATTACCATTTCCACAGATAAAATCAATTCTATTTTTAATCGCATAATTTCGACTAGTCACATAATCATTTCATGTCGATAAACTTCTAAGCTTGCCTTCTTTAGAGATGGCGATTAGTAAAAATTTTTTTGATCGATCGAATTACAATAGATATTTTACGTATTCTGAAGTGCAGATGCAGCTTCGGATTTTCCGCGTCTGTTACTATTCCAGGAGAGCTTAATGAGTTTAGCTTGAATCGTAATTATTAAGTGGTTTTACGATTCCAGGAGAGCCTGGCATGAATCGTAAAGTATTGAATGGTTAAAGCGAGAGAAAAGCGTAAGTTATACAGTATGTCGGTCTTTTTATTAAAGCGCACAAAATCAAAGGTAGCTATTTCTACTATTAACGACAAGCAACCCTTTATCTTGCTACTTTACTAACACTAGAAGGAAAGGCAGCAATTAAGCAATAATCTTTTAATTATCAACAATGTAGTAAATGATTTTGTGCATAGAATTAGTCTGAGCAGAAAAGTTATTTTCTTTTAAATTTATAAGCACACAAGTCACACGTATAACGTGTAGTGAATATAATACAAATGTGAGACATGACTATTTAATGAAACAAATCAAATGATCGATTATTTATTTACTAATTTACCATCATTAGCTTTCATCATAAGTTGTATCAAAATTTTTTCTGCCTCGACTTTACTTACTATATTATCCATCACCTTTGTATCTTTTTCAATCGACCGTAAATGAGAAGAAATTTACCTTTTGATTTCACAAAGTTCATGATTTTCTTCGGGCTAGACATATTAAGAAGATCATAAACTCAAATTGTTAAAAACTTTGACGAGATAATATAAAAGTGTCAGAAGTACTCACATCCCAAAGGGACGATGATCGATCTTTTAATCCCTTTAATTAATTCATCATCTACTTCGATGTCTCTAAATTCATTCTTTAAAAGCGGGTGAAGCTAATGTAATTGACAACAAAAGATAATGAATCTAATATATCTGACATAAATAATGCATGAACGTTATTTCTTGTGCTCAATTAAGTTTAATTCGAGACGTAACACAAATAACACGATTTCGGTATTTCTAGTTTCAACTGCTTTTTTATCGCTTTGTTAATATTTTTGTGTCATCTTCCAGGAGCCTTGTAAAACAAATAAATAAATAATACTGAATATGACAATTACTCGTCCTTATTTGAAAAATCGAGAATACTTATAATATAAATTATAAAATGGTAGAATCTCTATGTTGATGTGTTCTAGTTTAATTTCCATTTGACCTATTTGCTAACGCCATCTCCAATGCATGCTATTCTATTAAATGACCTTTTAATAAAGCTGGATTTTCATGTGAAAAAAGTTCATACATTTTGAGAATGAATCTTGCCGTAGTCGAAACTTGCTTTCTTCGAGTATTTGGGTACTGGAAGCGTCTCTAGCTTTTTGTCAATTCTTGACACGGTTACAATTAGAAAAATAGTAAGCCAACATGGCGAAAGTACTATTAAAACGAATCTTACGGAATTGTACTGTTTAAAATTTCACGAAAGTTTTGTCTAGAATTTTCGCTTAAAGGCTTCCAATGTTTGTCGACGGTTTTTTGAGAAACAACGCGTACTATCGGGGCAAGGGTAATATTTTTTGATTCTAAAAGGAATTGTGGGTCGAAACTCGCAGGAAACGCTTGTAAAGGTGTTGCATCTATCTACCTTCCTTCTGATTTTTTTTAGGCTTTCCCTAAGAAACGCGTATAATTACGTGTAAATTAATGTCCTTGAGTCCACAGTGTTGGTTAAATTAGTAGTTGACTATAAATTGGCTGGTCATTGGTCAAAGGGTTTCTGTCAAACTTGTCTGGTCAAATGGTCTAGCAATATGAACCAAATTAACAAATCAGACCAATTAAACAAATTTGATTATAGTTAAATTGGCCTAATTGATCAATTTATTCTTATAACTAGACTATTTGACCAACTTGACCAATGTTGACCATACTGGTTAATTCTGGTCCTTCCGATCATGATACCGAGGTATTCAGGCCCAGATTCCGACCCGGAATTTTGGGATTGCCTAATATATTAGTCACACCAAAATTCAGGAATAGGCGATAAAATTTTTTTAGAATCACTTAAAATTTTTACTAATAAAGCTTTACTATGTAAGTAAAGTTGTCCGGATGCTAATATAGTCGGCTGTAAATCGGCTGGTATTAATGCTTAATTCCGACATAGCTCGACATTAAATTTTGGTCGGGCTACGGAATTTTGGTTGCGTGATTAATCTATACTATCATGTAGCTTGTGCAATTTAGATTTTATACGTACGTACGTGTTTTATACCGATGCAGCATACAAAAATCTTAAAAATTACAGTATAATGCAAATGTGATTATAATTCTGTCTAATGAGGTTTGGTAAATTATGCTGTAATTAGAGTTTACTATTTAATTTAATTAATAAATTATTAATCAAAAAAAAACATTTTTTTAAATATAATCAGTGTTTTTAAATTCTGCAGCATGGGTAATTAATAAAGAAATTCGTTGTATGCAAGTGTGACCATTGAAACCAAATCTACATCTTTAAGTTATAACTGATGTCTTAGGCGTAACGTTTTTTTTTTACAAAGATGATAAAACAAAGACCTTTAAATATTTTATTTTAGACCCTTATTAATTAATTACTGTATATAGTAACTTATTTAAAAGTATTATTTAACATCATCCGATATTTCTTTATTTCAATTAATGGGATAACGCGCATTTAGGCTATTAATTTGTGATATTTAAAAAAAAAATATGCATGCTTTTTACAAGCATAGAGCGTTGAGAAATAACTGTTTTGAAGCTGCAAAACTTATGATTATTGTTTCATAAATATATTCAATTTCCAACATAGTATTTTAATTATCTGAACTCGTGAGAAGCTTCAAATAGTAAATATATAATTTCTAGAATATAATGATTTCTAAACGTTACAAAAACGTTACAAAACATTACAATAATAATTTATTATTCATGGGGATAGTTTACGAAAGACGCATTATTATATCATATACACTGAGAGGTATGACAATTACAAGTACGTACATACGTCAGATTTGATTAATAACAATATATAGATAAATAAATAATAAAATATAAATAAATAAATACTGTATATACAGATATATAAACAATAAAAAATAAATAAATAAAAGATACAATAAAATGAATAAATAGATATACAGATATACCCTTTCATAATATGATGAATATTGTACATACACGTAAGTAATTATAGTAATTATCATACCTGTAATCATTACATTTTTTGAAATCCCTCAATAATTTAATAAATCGTAAATATATATAAGTGAAATCAATCTTTTCGCTCAAGCTCGGCTTATAAATAACTTACTCATATTCTTTTTTGCATCATTCATCTGTTATTTTCGTATAAAGTTTAAGATCATAATAAAATCTTTTTTTTTTGTTAACCTTCTCTGAAAATTTATTGGTCATTGATATAAAATTAGGATAAAATGGCACCTCCAAAAAATTTTGAGGATTTTATATTACCAAGATCGTCATTTTTCATAAGAATACGTGACTCCAGACTTTTACCTCCTTCATCCCCACCTTCACCTCCCTTATATTTTCGTAACTATACATTTCCTCCCGTTGAGAGTAACGACGATACGATAGAAACTGTTAGACCTGAAGATCATGATCATTTAATTGATATTAATAACGTTTATTCTGAAACTTCCCATCAATTTGCTTTAACATTATCACCCACTACCATGCATTCCGCGTCAGGAACTTCAAATCGTTCTACTTCTCGATATTCTTTCGCTGTGGATTATGATATTAACATTACTGTTACTAATGATGATAACCCTTTTATCGAAGATAATGGTCTTGACGCACCGTTTACATCTGTACAATTACAAGAAAGCAACATTTCAGAGTCACGTGAAACCAATAGCTCAAGACTTCTTCAGCATAATAATGGCAATGAAAGAGCTTTATACACATCTTTATCCGCTATGCATTCTGAGGGAAATTCTAGGAATTCTCCAAGGTCTTTATTCAATCAGTTTTCAATTATAATTTCTGATTACTAAAAAAAAATAATAAAATAAAACGACATTATATTTTTATATACGCGTATATGTATATATTATCTTTTTATATTTATGTACTGCCTCATTAATAATAGGAATAATGAGTATTGGACAAGAGCAATCTCCAATATGTCAGGGTCAATGCGAAAAAATGAACCACAATATGAACAGCGAGTCACAGAGAAACAAGTATCATGGCTTGGACAACATCCAAATGCGTTAACAAGCTTTCAACAACATTACGAACAAGATGATAAACCAGATTTATCACAAGAAAGCTCAAATGTGATGTTACCAGGATCTGAAACTTCTCAATCAATTACTTCTCAATCAATTTATTCTAAAGAATTTACACCTGAGCTCTTTCTCTTTAGCATTTTTGACGCGATCATGAAATATCTTAATGCGAAATACGAGTTACGATCTTCGTTAAGAAACTCTATATATGTTGTTTTATTACGTGTACCAATTCTAAAAAGATCTTTTGGTGGCTTTAAAGAAACGTGTATCTTGGCAAAAGAGCTGGTAGCAGAAATGGCACTTGAAGAATTGATAAAACAAATGCCTCATGTTGTTTATATAGTATTGAAATCTAAAGGATTGGATGACGTTCTAGATGTAAGTGAATTAGAAGAACTTTGTGCGAATGGAAATACGATGACAATGGAAAACGAGAATGGTTTGAGAGGTTCACAAAAACAGATACGTCTGCTGCACAAAGAACATTGTCATGATGATGTTGAAATCGAGAAATTGGATTGTTCTATTAAAAGTTCAGAAGAATGTCCTATTAAAAGCTCAGAAGAATGTCCTATTGAAAGCTCAGAAGAAAAGAGCTCTACGTCGCAATTTTCAAAATCCGAATACAAAATCTGAAAATGAAAGATGAAAATGATTTTTCAATATGGTTGCTTAGATGCATTTCAAACTGATTCAGAAGAAAACCCTAAGGATCACAAAAATACTGAGAGCAAATGATATAATAATATTTCTCGACGTTAAAGTAATGGTTGATTATATATATTTTACATTATACTATCACGTGTTAGTAAAATATACATACGTATTAGATATATATACATAGAATATGAACTATGTTTTACACATATAAATATAATATAAATTTGTTTTATGTACGTAACCAAGCTATATATTTGTATTTTAGAACATCATAGACAAAATAGATTGAACTGCAGCATTGTGTAAGTGAACTTCTGTTGTCGATTGCAGCATCATGTGACTTATAACAACGTTTATATATTTCGAAATTTCTGTAACACGATAAAAAAGAAGTTTATTTTAAATTATTTGCAGACCTTTCATATGGCGTCAACAGGAATTAGTAAGACAAATTGGGTTCGCCAAGTATTTCAAAGATTTCTTTCGAATGGAACAACTTTTGATTGTCTTTTTCTGAAAGATGTTTAGTATTTCTTTTTTTTTCTGATCAATATATTATGAATAAAAAATGAATTACACAATTACATAATTAATAAATATACATTAATTCGACCTTTTTTAAAAAAAAATTCATAGATGACAATAACAAACGCAACAGATGGTAAAATTAGCGCCGAAATGCTTATTCAAGCACATCATCTGGTAATATTAAGCTTTTTATTTTAAAGCTTTTAAAGGTTAAATAAGTGGAATATTAATTTTATTATTAAAACTATTTAACAATAAAAAAAAAAAACAATAGAATCGTTTAGAATCACTTCATGGAGGAGTGATAGCATCGTTAGTGGATGTTTGTGGGTCGCTAGCTATAGCATCTAAAGGAATGCATCACACAGGAGTTAGTACTGATCTAAATGTTTCATATGTTGGATCAGCGGAGAATGGAGATATTTTACTTATGGTAAATAAAATTTATTTCCTCCTGAGAAAATCTTTCGTGTAACGGTTTAATTAATAATCTATTATCATCGTTATATTATTCTTAGAATGCAGAATGTGTAAAGCTTGGTAAAACACTTGCGTTTACCACTGTAGAAATGCACAATAAAGATAATGGAAAATTAATAGCACAAGGTAGACACACTAAATTCGTTGTTATTGCTCATACTGACCCCAATAATGAGCTTAAGATTGGAGGTTCAAAGATTTAAAGTAATGGCTAAAGAATTAGTAATAAAAAAGTCAGCGCAGATGTTTCAGAATTAAAAAGTTAAAAACAATCTTGGGTATAATATAAAATATTATCAGATATAACGTAGATGTTTCATTTATATTGTATAGAAGATTTATCTATATTACGAATATTCTATATAATGCTAAAAAAATTTTATAGCTTTTACCAATTTTGATAATTAATTTCAAAGCGCACCAGTTAACGTTCATTTAAAATAATTAAAATAATTTGAAAAAGAATTCAATTTTACGCTTTTCTTTATATAAATAACAATATATAACGATAGATTATTTATTTATTATTTATTATTATGTTTTTTTTTTATCACAACATTATGTTTTTATCCATTGTTTTACAAAATATAACGCTAAGCCATCATCTATTATAACAAATATTCCTTATCTGGTATCACTCAAAGACTGGCATCACTCAAAGATACAAACAATACTGCATAGAATATTACGTTAGATTAACCCAATCACCCCCACATTATGTTATTTTAACACAAGGAAGTTAAAACGAAGAAAGTTGCTTTTTTTCATTTCTAATTTCAGTATAAGGTATTTATTTTTTTCATTGTTGTTCCTTTAAGATTTTAAAATTTTGATAATACATTTACACTTACCTTATTCTTACTTTATTTCTTACTTTATTTCTTACTTTATTTTTTACTTTATTTTTTTTATTTTTATTGCATATTATTACAAATGTACGCACAAAGGCGTATAGAGTTAATCTCGATCAAAACATCATTTGAAAGCATCATTTGATGAGACTTTACATAGTAAGAATTAAATACAATCTATAATAATAAAAGGTAAGTCCAAAAAATGGAAAACAAAGGATTTATACCCCATATTATATCAATCTAACCAATCCTTGATCAACTTTATTAATCAACTTCCTTAATCAACTTGATCCTATGTCATTTTCATTTTCATTATTGTTATGAATCTTTCGGAATTACCATATTAACGTTAATGAATACGTAACATCTCTAAGACTTATCATTAGTATTAGGATTAAGGCGGAACGTATAGGTAATATGTAACCAATAAGAACCTTTCAAATATATAATTATTCTATCTTTATAATGTTTTGACAGGTACAACGCGGCACAAAAAGGCGAAAAATAACAAACCATAAATAAATCGGATAAAAGGTTTAATGATTGGGTCGATCTATGACATTACAAATCTATGTTCACCTTAACGCACATAAACAAGGGAAAATCGTTTTTAGTTAGGGTATTTATACTATATTAGAGCTTATTTTTTTTTTTTTTTGTTTGACCTAAAACTATTGTGATAAGTTGTGATAACCAGATCAACGCATACAAGCTCAAAGGTGTACTCCGTAAAAAAAATTATTTTTATTGGTGTTAATATTTAACGTAAATTAACGTTAAAGGTTAGTGCCAAAATGGTAAAACAATGGGATTAATAATCTAAGAAAGGCGTAGTAAACGTTTAACGTTTGAATACGTAGTTAGAAAAAAGGCGCAATAACATTAATAACTTGAAACTTCGCCACTATATGAAACAAGCACATAACAGATACAGATTATAAAGACTTACGCCTAACATCGGGAACATCGGGCGGCTCTTTTACCTCTGTCGTTTTTTATAAAGACCTTTCTATGCACAAACTGCAATTTTAATACGATAAACTTCCTTTTATCCTATAAATGGTTATCACTTTTGGTAATCCGCATTAATAACCCAGATCTCCTTCTAGTCATCTGACCTTTAAAAGGCGTTCGCATTATCGTTATAGTTACCAAGTACCATTTTGTGTCCTGCATAAAATGGTTTCACGAAAATGTTTCTAAGTAAAGTAGCTTCCAAAAAAAAAGGAGGGAAAGAGTTAATGAGAAGCCAATAGCAAAGATTCATTGTTTTTTTTTTTCCCAGGAAGAAATTATATTTATTTGATCTATACTTCTTTAAGAACATTATCATCTCCTTTTTTAGTCAATATAATTATCTCGATCTTCATTAAAAACTTAATTAACCAACGATAACGATAAACTTAACTAGCATTAATAAAAATAATCTCTACGCAGCATAAAATTTCGGGGGCTTGTGAATGCATTTAGCCATTTAGTGATGAGGCTAATAAATCTCTTTAATGGTTAGGATAAAAATAGAGTCATTCTCTTTGGTACCACGTGAACGAATAAAAGATGACTGTTGACTTTTTAAGCCCTGCAGATGACTTCGTCTATGTACCAGTATCGGTATAAAGAATAAATGCTACATTTGGTAACTAAAAAAGTATATTAGGTATAATATTACAGATTTATACTTCAAGATTTCCAAAGAGGATTATGTTACCTGAACATGACCTATTCCCGTCTTGCATTTCCTCTCAACCGTTACACAATTAAACGAACGTCCGGCCTAAATAATAATTTAGTACACGTAATATCGCATGGTTATTTTCTTTGTGGATTCTGGCGGGATTTTTTTATTGTCACTTTTTTTACTAAATACTGTAATAATAACATAACTATTTATTTTTGTATTTATTTTAATATAAATATATAAAAAAACGCGAAAATTATTGTATATATGCGCCGGCCGGAAATATTCACGGATAAGATATATGTAAGTTGTTGATTTTTGGTTTGCACTGCATATTCGTTATTCAACTTCTTCATTATTTAATTATTCGCTCACAAATATATCAAATATATCATGTGTGATAAACTAAAAAAAATATATAGTGGATAATCTGTGACATAGTAGAAAAAGTCTCTTGCGAGAAAAAATTTTTTTTTTTAGACTGTGATTATTGTAACCTGTGATAATAAATCCTTAATTCGTTTGGTCCATTTTTTTTTCCTCGTGTTGTTTCTTTTTTACGAATTTTTTAGTTGTGTTGTCTTTTTTTTCTTTCTTCCTTATAACTTTCCTTTTCACTACCACACTTTTTTTCTTTTTTTTTTTTTTTATTTCACAAAAAAAGAAAAAAAATTTATATTGAGATTTGCAGCGGGCTGCTGGTACCAAAGCCTTCAGTTATTCCACAAAGCGAACAATTTTTGTAATACTCGTTAAAGAAAATATTTAAATATCAGTGGTAGTAACACATACATATACCAACAAACACTTTAACCTCGACCACAGCCATTATCACTATCATAGTCTCTTTTGTTTTCGAAAAGAAACTTTAAAAAAGAAAGAAAAAAAATATATATATACAACAAAACAAAAAAAAAGAAAAAAAAAAAAAAATAACGAAAGAAACGAAAGAAACGAAAAGAATCTTTTTAATTCTTACAAATCAAGCCTTTACTTCAAGTCACTTAACGTCACTTAGCACATAAAGTGATCCTTTGAAGCGTAAGAACAATCAGTCTTTGAAGGAAATATATTCGAAACAACCCTTTTTTACAAAACTCTTAATGTTCTATAATATCAGATGTCGAAAAGGATAATGGGGAAAGTTGCTCCTGCTTTCGAGATTCGTTTCAACGGGACAGATTCGGTGAGTAAATGTTTCTTGTTCTGGTCAACTTGTAGTTAAAAAAAAAAAAAGACGTTTATCTTCTTTCATAATTATTATATAATATTATTAATACCTTTTGATCATTCAAAACAGGAATTTGAATCTGTTCCGATAAATCCGGACCTTAACCCACATGAACGAAACGTACCAGACCCTTTCAGAAAACGTGATAAAATTCCTCGAAACTCTGGTAATATGTCAGAATATTCGACAAATAATGTTAACTTATCTCCACAAAAACCTAGCGTTGATACACGAATATCACCTTCAACTCCAAATAAACAATATACCAAAAATAATGGTGATAGTTTTCATGGTTCTCAATTAAAAACATTAAAAGACGTGAATAATTCGAATAACTCTTCGTCCAATACAAATGATAATCTTACAAAAGTAAAATCTTGGAATTCTGTTGGCCCTGAATTTGAAAAACTGGATCATGTGACTGCTGGTAAGATCGAAAATGACTCATTTACGGATAATGATAATCCATCCACGAGTACAAGCTCAACTATAGCATTTGATTCAGCTGTACGGAATAATCAATCAAATAAAAAACGCCCGTTGCCTGAAGAAAGTGGTAGTGAAAAGGAAAATGTTATTATCAACTCTGAAAATACTATTCAACCTCTTTATTCAAATAAGGATTTGAATGGTACTACCGAGATGGTAGTATCAATTACCAGGAAGAATACTCTAAAAAGTATTCATAAAAGTAAAAAAATCAATACGAATGATTATAAGGATGACGATAATAATCTTATAGTAAAGGGTATAGCTACTCCACCTGCCACTCCACCGAGAAGTCCTCCTATGACTCCAATGATTACACAAACTCCATCTAATAGTGATTCAACTTCAGAGACAGGTCATCCTATAACCCCAATGACTGCACAAACTCCAATTACTGATGGGTCAACATCAGAATCAATTACTATAACTGCACAAACTCCATCTAGTGATGCGTTAATATATGATTCAGTTATTATAACAACACTGACTACACAGACTCCAACTGTGTCAACATTCAAAAAAGCTACAAATGAAAGAAGCTCACAATCATCGGATGATTTTCCAATAGTAGAATCAAAGTCAACCTCTACGGATTCACAAATTTCACCAACCCGTGCTCCAAGAATTTCAAAGTCTCGCCCGATCATCACTGCTTATTCATTAGAATTACAAGATCAACTTGAACCTGATCCTTCAATAAATGATGAACCTCCTAAAAAAACTATAATTTCTCATGATGACATAATCATACCTACTTTAGCAAAAAAACTTAAAATGAATGGACAATTACCTTATTCTAATCATGAAGCTCTGCTAGGAATTAGTGATGAACTTGATGAACATGTTACACCAAGATCAAGACCAGAATCAGGATACATGGATATAACCGATCAAGTTGAAAATCTTTTTGAGGATGTAGACGATCAAGTTGAAGACGATTCACTAAAGAATGCGAAAAAACGTTCGTCAGTTATAAGTTATCAACGACGTCGTCGACGATCTGCTCCGAGAAGGCCGACAAGGATTTCAACTAAATCTCGTCCAAGTTCTCGAAGGAATAGTAAAACATATAGTAGCGTTGAAGTACAAACTGATGATACAATGTTTTCTTATCCAATGGAGGATTATCCTTTTAACGAAGACATTAGAAGACGTGATAGAAAATCACGAAGAGAAGAATTCGTGTTGTTGATTAAAGATGAAGATGAAGTTAATATTGAGGTAAGTTCTTAAATTTTTATTGCTATTCTCACATGATTTCCCTTATAATTCCCTCTTTGTAATTAATTTCTTTTTAATTTCTTTTGTAATAGCCAATAACACATTCCGAATCATCGACTTCAACTACACCAAAACCACTTGTCCTAGAAAATGGGCCTATTGAACAAAATACGACGTTGACAGGAATTAATAATGTATGTTATAATAATAATGATTGTTCGTAGTGGTTTTCTATATCTAATTTGTTTTTTCCTTTTTAAAGAATTCGTTAACGGCACGGAACGAAGGACAAAATATCATGATTCATCCAGTTCAATCAAATGCCACACCTGTTGCTTTGAAACTTGAAAGAACTTTAACCAAAAGCTCAGATAACAAAAAGAAGCGAAAGAAGGATAAGAAAAATAAAAAGAAAAAACTTGAAGACGATGGCTATGTTGAAAAATCAGTTTGCTGCTGTGTCATCTGCTAATTTATTTACATGTTTCCTAACACTGCCTAGCATTTCACGCATGGGTATTTTGTTATATAAAATTGCATTTGTATTTATTGGTAGATTTGTGTTTCCACTTTTAGAGAACCGATGAATGTATCAGTCTGTTCCCTCCCGTCCGCGGGAACCTAATGGGTCCATACGGCTCCCGCGGGCGGGGGAACAAAAGATTTTTTTTTTTTTTTTTTAACGATTTCAATTTATAACTTGAAAAATTTTCTCTTGCAGAAAGAACAACCTAAGATTTCAACACATTGTATTATTTTTCATACTTCATTATATTTGTTGAGACAATTATTTTGTATTTTATATCATATTACTTTCTGCTAGACTGTTTTTATTCCTGCTTTTAATTATGTATACTTTATATCTATTATCGATTTTCAATACGGCAAAATGCTTTTGTAACTATTATAACGCGTCGGAGAAGTGAGGGATACACATTTAAGAATTCATTAAAAAAAAAAAACCAAAAAAAAATTTTTTTAATGCTCTCATTTTGGGAAATACAGGGTTTTGTTCGGATTGGTTCATAATTCTCCAATGTGGGCGTTATAATGTCGTTATGTGATTTGATGGGAAACTGTGCGAAAATGCGGCATGTATTTCTATATATATACCATCAATGAATAAAAAAAATAAAAAATAACTCACTCTTATTCACCGTTTTCAAACTTAATTTATAACTTTAAAAACGGGGGAAACGGAGGGAGAGAATAAATCTTAAACAAATCTATCGAAAAAAATTTTTTTTAACACTTTCCAATTGTTAAAAATTTGATAGATTGGTACAATTATCATTATAGTGTAAACGCTCTTTTTTGAATTTTGATTGTAAAAGCTATTAGGATTTATTTATTATTATTATTATTATTATTATTTTGACACGCTAAATAATTAAGAGTATGTGAACAGAGTAGCGAATAGTAAATTAAAGGAAATGAACGTTTTAGCAAAAAATTTTGCGAACCCGTGTGCTGTTCATTATTGGCTCAAATGTTATCTCAAATGTTGTAGACAACGACGTTTACTTGACCGAACCACATGAAGTACAAGTCAAATGCAAAAAATAAAAAAATAAAAAATAGATACATGAATCATATTGTTTTATTGAAGAGTTCATCTTATGACAACTGATGTATTCCCAGGTCATATATTATTTTTCACAAGATTTTTCACATCAAAAAATTGAAATCCCTTGAGGTTGTTATTAGTTTTAACATCATCGAACTATTTTGTTTCTTTTCAAAGTTACTTACCTTAGTAATCTTATTATCTCTTGATGTCCAGTTTTGAAGATTTGAATAACGATGAATGTTAATGTGGTACCTGATCGTAACCTACGGCTGTCCATGCTGATATGTGTACATAACTATAAATACTGATAAATCAATGTGTAATGGTTATCGTTATTAAATGTTTACATCATATAACGTTATTACTGTATCTGCGCAAGATTAAAGTAATTATTATGCATAATGATACCACCACTCTTGCCCTGCTTATATTTCACTCCAGGGTTGTTATTAATTCATTCGGCTTTATTTACTAATCGATGTTATACTAATATTCTTGAGATCGTAATTTTATTTTGACGCAATTTTTAACATTAAAAATCAAATCAATCTAATATGAAACATGAAAGCTTATTCATCTATTAATAATGTGTGACGATTTATTTTATATATAGAAATTTAATATAATTTTTTAAAAAAATTTGTTAGATTGATTAGTATATATAGATTCGATATTTTTACAGTTTCACATCATTGGTGCTAAACACTCAAGCATATATGTTTACTGTACATACAAAATCAGGGTCATGGTCACCAATAATAATGAATAAAATAAATCGTAACGTCAAGTCTAATCGATGTTCGTAGAAAATACTTTATTTCTGCACCAGGAAATTTAATATAATAAATTATTTAAAATATATATAATGCCAAACGACTAAAGTAAAAATTTAATTTCTTAATTTATTTTTATGGAAAACTACCAGCAGTGCATCTATGTATTTTGTTTTTACTTCGGCAGTTACGCTAATTGATTTTATTAGTGTTTATTTAATAACCTAGTACAAAATTAAGTATAACAATGTCTAATAACCAAGTGCAAACATCTCTTGACTATTTTTTTTTTGAACATCTAAAATCAATTTGGCATACCAGAATAATCTGAAGGTTTTACCTGTTTATTGTCTTACAATTGAATACTATCAAACTGATAACATTCTTTTGAAAAGAAAATCTTGAAACAAGATAATAATAAAAAAATAAAAAATAAAAGAGAATAATCAAAGAAAAGAATTAGATAATTACAGTTATAAAGTCTGTATTAGGTTTTTTAAAAATTCTATATTATTAACTCAAGCAGTTTATGATTTGTTTTTATTTATTTAACATATTTAATAAAAAAGTTTATATATTAAAACAATTAATTTTAATTAGCAAAGAAATTTCAATATAATACAGATATTTTATTTTATTCGTTAAATTTATTTTTATATAATATTTTATATAAATTAATTAATTAATATTTATTATATTATTAGTTTATTTAATTATTTATTTTTAGCAATTATTAATTTTTTTATCGTATTTTTTTTAAACATAAAAATTAAAATACTCTAACAAAGTTAAATTTGTTATAAAGAAAACTTTTAAAATAAATTTTTTTTTATATTAAAGTTTCTGTTTTCAAGAAGTGACTTTTATTCAAGTTATTATAGACACAAAGCTTTCAAGTGCTTTCTTTATATAGAAGGTTACAACTAGTCACACATGCACTTTTGGTACCTAATTTAAGTAGTTCATCTATATTATATTTGCACATAATAGTGAGCTGGAACATTAATTTGAAATTTGTCTTTTTAAAAAAATTAGGCATATAATTCAAAATAGGGCAAATCTATTTGTCACCAGTGTTGGCCAAATTAGTGGTCGACTATAAATTTGCTGGTCATTGGTCAAAGAGATTCTGGTCAAACTGGTCTGGTCAAATTGGTCAAATACTTGACCAATGTCAAAGATGCTTGACCAGACTGGTCATTGGTCAAACTGGTCTGGTCAAATGGTCGAATTGGTCTGGTCAGCCCAACACTGATTTGTCACCAACGGTGATATGGTGACAGTGATATATCACATGCACATAGTAAAAATGTAACCAATAAGACTTTAATATATATTTAATAATTACATTATACTCAAATAACTTAGATAAACAAATAGTATCTGAATAAAAATTTTATCAATAAATTCAATCTTTAAAACTGACAAAATTAAATTATTCTGAAATCTAAAAAGGTTCTGCAAGTGTTAGCATATGTTTTATTAAAACATAATACATAACACGAATATGAATTCTATGTTTTAGTATGTATACTGACATCTGCCAAAGATGAACTATTACTTTTTCTTGGTCATTTTATAATTAGATTCTTTAACATTTTAAACTTAGAAGAAATTTGTTAAAATTTTATGCAATTTGCAATAAATAACAAATATACTAGTTATTCTTTTGTACTATTTGAACTTTAATATACATTACTTCACATATCTATTTGCATATATAAAAGTATTAGCCTAAGTAAAAGTCTGTAACTTAAATTAATTATATCAAAAAGATAAATTTTACAAGTCTGATAAAAAAATATATATACAATATTCTATTATAAATAAGTATCATACTTTTTTATTTTAATTTTTTAAATATCAAATTAATAAACATTATAATAAGACCTTTAGCCAAATTATTTTTTCTAATCTAGTATTTAAAAAAATAAGATAGAGGATGCAATGCTTATTTAGAATAGAATATAGTAAATATAATCAGCATCATATAATAAAAATTATAATACAAAATTTAATAATCCTACACAATCTAATTGTAAGATCAGTATATAATTTAAAAATTTAAAAAAATATGAAAAAAAACTAACTATAATAATTCTTGTTATAATTAAAAAAATCAATAAAGTTAATTTTAACCTAATCAGTTATATATAGATTTTTATAATATTTATTATATAAAAGTTTTTAATTTAATATTTTTTAATAAAAATTATAAAGTTTAATTATAATTTAATATTAATATACTGAGAATAAAGAAACTTTGAAATTAAAAATGCTGAAAAATTAGAATCAATAAAAGTATTTTATTATTAAAACAAACTAAAAAACATAAAATAACTAATAACAAATTTAAAAATTAATAATAAATAATTAAATTCTATTAATATTAACTTATTAGTTCAACTTATTCTGTTTAAATATTACTATTTTTTTTTAAAAAAAAAATTTAATTTAATGCTATAAATTAATTGTTATTATGTTTTATTTCATTTTTATAATAACTTTACATATTTACTTACTACAAGTTAGAGCATAATGCTAAATAGTTCTATATTTCTTAAATTTATTTTGTACAGTTTTTTTATTAGATTTTTATTTTTAATTTATAATAATTTGATACTACTTTTTAATCACTTAGTTGAAAACTGTCTTTTTTAATATCTTTTAATTAGATTTTAACTTAATTAGAATCACAAGCATACTCTTTTCGATAATTCTCTGCATCAATTTTTTCACATATACTAATCTATGAAAATTATATAGTTAGTATGTTTATATACAACAAAACTTTGCCATATAGCATCTGGGTTCAAGAGTTTCAGATTGCATGTGAGCCATATGAAAAAGAGTTGAAAAAGACAGCTCCTTGTGGGTTTGGCTCTCCGGTAGAAGTCTATGAAGTTATTGAAAAAGTAACTTTGGCTACAACCAAAGAAGTTTTTGTCAAACTATATCTAAGCAATAACAAAGATAGAAGCTTGGTTAAATATGCTATTCTATGTAATGTAAACTCCTATGCTCATTACAGTTGGTGCTTTGAAAAATTCCTTTCCTATTTTTTTCCAAGAAATTTTTATTAAAAAGTGGGCAATCCAGCTTACTCCCATCGAAATCGGCATTGTTGATCCTTCCAAATCGGGATTGTTTATCAGTTCTATTCAGAACAGGCCCATGTTGCAGATAAAACATGAGTACACATGTCTTGGAAAAACACAACAATGAGATGAGATTGGAGATTTTCAGCAATAGATGAGATGATTAGTCAGAAATGTGACAAGTGTTGAAATGTAAGATCTGGTAAAAAGTATAATGAGTTATATATGAAGATGGATTCAGTGACAAGGAGTCGGGGCATCCAGCACATAGAAAATTCTCTGCCAGTTCAGTTTTAGTTGAATTGTTTTCCTTAGAATATAAGCTTTAGTATTAAATATGTTAATTAGATAGAGTTAAAGTAGAGATTACTGT
>CAJVQA010003655.1:0-19025 GCA_910591915.1 Cetraspora pellucida | reverse complement strand
ATGTTGTCTGAGCTTTAATTCTTGCATGTAGTTTTTATTTTGTATTTTACAATCTTAGTATATCTTTAATATATAGTTTATTAATATGTACAACTAAAATTACTAATAAAGATATAAGCAAGGTCTCATCTTAATACCAAAAAAAAAAAAAAAGTAGAGGTATATCTAAAATAATAATTTCAAAAATACTTTTTCTAATACATCTGGATCTTTGTCAGGATAAATATTCCAATACATCTGGGTCTTTACTAGAATAAATATTCCAATACATTTGGGTTTTTGTCAGGATAAATAAATTTAATTTTATATTTTTTATTAATGTGTATATGGTTGAACCTTCCAAGCATTAATGTTCAAAAATACGTGATAGAATCTTTCTAACTTGGATAATAAAATTAAATCTTTCTAAAATTATTTTTATAAGGGTAGAAATATATCATCAATTACTTTTGTTCAGAAATAACAAACTGTTTTGAAAAAAATATCTTTTCTTAAGAGAAAGGCCTGAAAACTATCTTCATTCAGAACTTATTCTAAACTAAACCAATTAATGAAATTTAAATAAAATCTGTATTTGTAAAATAATTTAATAACTAACTATACTAAAGATTATAAGAAATGTTCACGTTAATATGTTATTATCTCTTATATATATAATAGTCAATAGTCATCACTTTTGGTATCTCTAACCAATATAGAATCAAAAGGAAATAAGATATCTAAAGATTATATAATATTTTGAGGTCTGGAAAAATTTTTTTAAAAAAAAAAATTTGTCTCTATGGCACAGTAAAGGAAAATCATTTCAAGAATACATTTTTACAAAAGTATCCCGAATATAATGTTAGTATTAAGTAACTATATCTTGGGTCCTTAATTAAAGTTGTAGAGCAGACTTCGATGATTCTAATGGTAATTGAAACGTTAAATGTAGTTCAATAGTTAATGTTTTATGATAATTTAAAGAAATCCTGAATCTCCTGTTTTTCTTTTTTTGTTATCTCCAAGAAGGATTCTATAGACGTAGAAAAATGGCATCACTATTTTGGAAGTGATTTACAAGTTAGGGAAATATTTTCATATTATTATATAGTATAATAAAATTTGTAGAGCAGTCTTCTGTAAATATGCTGATATGTGTTATATTCCTGTAAGATTAAAACTTATTGAGATATTAAAGAAAAATAAAATGTATTCAAAATCATTATTGTAAAATTTCTTTCTTTCTTCTTTTTCTTCTTTTCAAGATGTTGGTACTAAGTTAATAGGTCTTAATACTTAGATAAAAAATGTAAAAAGACTTTCTGCGAATCTAAAGGAGATGAGTTCATCTAAAACGAACAAGTGGATGATGAGATATTAAAGGTCAAAGTTTGTGTACTGATATTCGGAAAAAGAAAATTTTAAAAAAATTATTTGTAACAAAAAGGGAGTTAAAACTTTAATGATTTATAAAAGATCAGGGAAGCATTTTGATACTAAGTAACCTATATATCAAAATGTAAAGAAAATGTTCAAGAATCTAAAAAAAATGAGATTTCGAAGATAAGATAAAAATTCATAGAGATATTAAAGAAAAACGATGGTCAACTAATTTTTTATTTTTCTACCAAAGAAGATTTGTTAGATTCGTTCAAAAATTTTAGTTTTTCTGCCAGAAGGCACCAAAATGTTACAGGGTTGCAGCCTTCTTGGTACAATACAACCAAGTAATAAGTCACCTGGTATAATGATTGACTATTACCAATATATATGGGGTGGAGGTGTAGTAGTTCACTTTACTACACAGCAATAGACAAACAGTTCAAAATAATAATAGTATATAGATTAACTTTTTATTAATAATACACATGGTGATAACCTTGCCTATAGGAATTATCCTAGAAGGGAAATATCATATTTTATCATTAAAAGGTCATTATGTCTGGGTTGAAGTATAGAAACTTAGAATTGGTAGAAAAGAGGAAAAGGTACTCTTTATATATCTTTTTACCTAGTGAAGGTAGTGGAAGTTTGAGTGATATCTCTTGATATTGTACTTGGGGTAGTAGGGATTGTGCAGAGGCAAGTGGAGTTTGTACAGGGATAGTTGGAACAATGTTTATATATATTTGTCATTTGTACTTGAAACACTTAGGGCATGTATCAAGGTACTTGGGTTTGTGTAGAGACACTTGGGATTATGTAGGGATATCTGGGAATTGTATTGGGAATACTTAGGATTCTTGTACTGTAGTATTTGGTACAGTAAATTGTACTAGAATACATGAAACTTGTGTAGGGGTACTTGGGGTTTGTAAGACAATAATGATATCATAGATGTTATCCAATATCATGTGTCTGTATCACACTTCTAATAGCCAATTAAGATCCTATTTTCTAACTACTATATACTATAATATAACTATGCTAATAACTAATAATAAATATATATAAAATACAATAATAAATATATAATAACTACTAATAATATAATATACTATGTTATACTAAAATCTATTTTGTAACAATATAAAACAAGAAAAAAGATAAGAGAAAATATAGTTTTTATATTAATAGAGTATTGTACAAAAAGAAGGAAGAAAACAATATAGAAAGAATAGGTATTGGTTGAATATAAATAGAAAAGGAAGATTGGCCAAAAGAGGAAATCATATTAGGACTTAAAGGTTGGCCTTCAGCAACAATATCAAAATTAGCAGTAATATGAACAGCAATTCTAATAGTGCCAAAAGAAGAAAGTATAAAAGTATTTACAGACAACATTGTAGTATTAAGAAACATTAATAGACCATTTCAAAATATAGATGAAGAAAGAATACTGAAAAAAAATACAATGTGAATAATGAATATTGTAGGTCTTATTAAGAGCAAAAACATTAAGATAGAAATAATTAAAGTTAAAAGTTATAATGAAAATAAGTAGAATGACAGAGCAGACTCTTTTATAAAAAAAGAACAAATTGCCAAAATATAATATATGTGGATAAAGTTAAATATAATGGAATAGAATACTATTTAGAATAGGAAAACAAAAAAATTAATATACTGACAAGACTCTTGTATAAAATAATAGTAAATGCCAAAATAGAAGTTAGTTAGAAAAAGACAAACCTAATATGAATATTAGAACCAGAAACAAAAAATATACTGCATAACTGGTCAAGTTTTTAGAAAAAAATGAATAAAATAAAAGAAATTCTTTATATATTAAAAAAACTTAATACAAGAAGAGCTATAGCAATTAAGTATATAATAAACAGACTACTAATACTTGAGAAGTTAAATAAAAGAAGACTGGAAATATATATAACAGTAGATTGTCAAGTATGCCAAGTATGCCAAGTATGCCAAGTTGGAGAAAAAGAGACTCAGACATATTTAGCAAGTTGTAGTAGACAAAAAAGTTTGTAAAAGCAGATTCAAAAAATTGCAACAACAACAGCATGGAACAGACTTAAGAAAAGGGAAAAAAACAGAATTCTATCACAAGTCTTATATAAGACAGTATTTGAAAAAACAGAAGCTGAAAAAATTATAAACAGAGAAGTACTGATAAAGGGACTCATAATATTAAAAGTAGAAAAAAGACCAGAGCAACTCTTAAACAAATAAATAACATAAAAATGCATAGATATAGTTACAAGAACAATATAAAACACCTTTTATAATCAAGTATAGAGAATATAATATAAAAAAATACAAGTATAAGAAAAAAAGATTAATATACTGAATAAAATAAAAAAAGGTGTTTATATAAAAGAGAAAACAAAGAAGAGATTAAAAAAAATAAACAGACAAAAAAAAAAAAAAAAAAAGACAGAATAAATGAAGAAAGAAGCTTTGAAGATAATAAATATGCTTGTCACAGAAGGAGAAAGACTCTTCTGGTATGGCTTTAAGTAGTTAAACAAATAGTCTATCTCTAACAAAGATTGTATAATAGATTACACTTAGATACTATTAGAATGACTAAATGATACTAGATTTAGATATTTGGAAATTCTATATAATTGTATATGTATATAGTTTCAAGAATCTTAATAAAGAGAATAACAATCTTAGTGTAGTAGTTGGGTTGTCATCCTTCAAGTGATAAGTCTAAGGTTCAAGTCCTACCTACGATAAAATTTTGAAATTATATTTGTATTATGGAAACTGTTTTCTGTCAATCAGTTGGCCTCATATGGCTGTAATCCAGGTACACCAAGTCAGGTCCTACTAATATTGAGAACTTAGAACATCTATATGAAGTGTAATATTATATATACATAGAAGAATATTAATAACTAATATTGCATAAGATTTTGATACAAACCCATGATAAGTATATTGGATGTAGAAGACTAAGAAACTGAGAAGATGGAATTTTACTTAAAAATTCCTAAATAAAAAGATAGCACAAACTTTTGATAATGTTGTCAAACTAATGGAAACCTACAAAACACCTTCATAAGAACCAAAAATTAAAACTAAACATCAAGATGTGTAAAGATATACAGACCAACCAGACCACTGAATTTGCTAAAAAAAAAAAATACTAAGGTATACTATACTGGGCCATCTGGATTAGTAGTTTGGAATGAGACTGATGGTTTTGAGTTATGATTAGTAGAAGATGATGAAGAAAATGTCAGGAAGATAGGTACTAAGGTTTGAATGAACTTTATAAGGGTAGAAATAGTGTAATATAGCAGTTTAAGATTAGCACTGACTGCAAGTATTAGATAACTATAATATGTTATATAAAACTAAGTTAACTGTATATCAGATATAAAAAACTCTTGTAACAATGCTTTTAAGAATACATTTCATAAAATAAAATATAGAGTCCTAAAAATATAGATAAGCATTTAGACCTTCTCGATTGATTTATGTAACAAAGATGATCTAGTAAAACAGTAAGGTTGCAATACAAAAAGTTTAAATAGACAACACCTCTAATTGGGTTGCAGATATAACAACTAGTGTAGAACCATTGGTAAACTATTTAATTAGATACCAAAAATGTATATATAACTAGTTGTACTCTCTAATATAAAGAGACTCCTTTGAGGCCTTGGCCATGAGTCCCTATATCCTAACTATACTAAATAAAAAACCTTATCTTCAAAAGAAACTAGTTTAATACAAAAAAAAAGAATCTTAATAAAGTACTAGTATAACTGCTTAAGGTTAAAAAAAAATAAAAATAAAAATGCTAAAATCTACTTTGTAACAATAGTTTAAGTAAAATGGTTTCTTAAATTTTTTTAATTTTTTTAAAAAATGTTAGTCTAATTGAGAAGTAAACTTTTTAAATATTTATAAAAGGTTTATTTCTTAATAAAACTAACATTTTTAAAAAAATTTAAAAAATTTAAGAAAGCATTGAAACTATAATTGATGAGGATTATATTAATTTAAATTAAATTTTTATTTAATATTAAAAATTTTAACCTTTCTTATAACGTAAAAATTTCATGTTACATCTTAACCCCCGTAGCTCACCCACAAGATTTTTTTCGGCACGTGACTACGGCCAATTAGATTGAAGGAGCAGGTGTAACGTGAAAATCACGTCTTTTTAAAAAATCGCTATTAACTCGAAATTTTACCTATGAAACTGCCTTCTGCGTTCTAATAAAAAAATTCTTCGTAAAATTTTAGTATAAACTATGACCTTTCTTATCCTTAATCCTAACTCTAAAGATGGGCTTAATTCGATTGTTTTGATTTTACGTTACACCTGATCCTTCGATCTAATTGGCCAAAAATAACGTGCCACTAATGTCGTTAAACCTTGCAAATGTCACGTGTATGAATTTTTTTTAACACAGATGTAATATAAAAATGTCTTAGAATACTTTCAGTTGTCATAATACATTATGGCAAGATCAAAAAGATATAAAATAAGAAAAGATAGGGCAAAGGCAACAAAGAGTAATAAACAAAATATCAAACTATGATTTTAACTTTTGTTTTAAATTTAATATCGAACATCTCCTTTTATTTTAATTAGAAGCGGATAAGAAAGAAATAAAGAGAAGAGGCCGTATTAAGGAGGTATAATCAAATTTTTATTTATTTATTTATTTTGCATATATAAATATATTAATTACGAAAATTGGTTATAGGCGGTAGAAAAAATTAAAGAGAGCATTAAAGATTTTAATTTTATTTTTCTGGTGAAAGTTGAAGAAATCCGTAATTCTTTCATACAACGGTTTCGTACTGACTGGGAATCTAAGGGAAAGTAAGGATAACCTGATGTGTAGTTTTAACTTTAAATTTAACATTGTTAACATGATTATAAATTTTTATAAAGAATCTTTTTTGACAAAAATACCATCTTAAAGATGGCATTAGGAAACGATAACCCGAATGAAATTGAAGAAAATTTGCGTGAACTTTTTAGAGTATGTATAAATTTGTCTGTTTTTATTTATTCTCTATCCGGCAAAATATTTTTTGTTCGTAAAATCACGTACTTAAACTTACGTCACATATATATTAACAAAAGGAAATCCGTGGTGAATGTGGTTTCTTTCTTACCAGTAAGCCTCTCGAAGAAGTTCGAGAATATGTAGAAAACTTTGCTGTGAAAGACTATGCGAGATTTAGAAGTATCGCAACAGAAACTATAACCATTCCCGCGGGAATTGTTTCGCATCATCATCATGGTCGACCTGTAAAAAAATCTGCAAATCATCTTTTTTTTAAAAAGATGGGAGCACCAACTGCAGTAGAAAATGATACTGTTTGTTTGTTGAAGGATTATACAATTTGTAAAGTTGGAGAACCCCTTAATGAACACCAAGCTCATTTGTTGGTAAGAATATGCTACATAATAATATTATTAATTTGATACTATACATATTAAAGATAATTCATTCTCGACTTTTAATCATTAAATTTAATAGAAATATTTGGGTTATAAGACCGTAACGTGTAAATTACTTATCACACATTATTATGATAAAACAAAAAAAGCTACTCTTAGATTTTAAGTTGAAAAGTCAAATGAGAAATACTCCTTTATACCTTGTACCATTTATTCGATCTTTTCTGTTACATGCAATGAAGTTTCCTCACATTCATCTGCAAGTCTATTTCGTAAAGAATATTAAGACGAGAATACACGAAATGTGTGCACAAAATGCAATTTTACCTATTTATACATTTGACTGATTCTTCCAATTCACGAATTTTAATTTTATTAAGCCTTATCTTTTTCAGTAATTGCTCACGTAAGTCTCTGTTATCAAGTAATTTAATGAAATAAAAGTTATGAATCATGAATAATTAATTACAGTTAACTCTTTCAATCCGAATCTTGATAATCCAAACCCTTAGTAAACTCTGTAAAAACCGAACATAAAGCTTCAGAACATTTACAAATTTTCTTATAAAGTTCGGAATAGCAGCATAGTAACTCTGAGAACCAAACTTTTTGATATTTTACATATAGAAACAGACTATTTGGAATAGCGAGAGTTGACTGTATATGCTAGAATAATCAAGATAAATAAATATAAAATTATTTACCGATTATCTTGACATAGCTGCAAAGATACATCGCCATACGTTAAATCTAAATCAGATGTATCTGTAGTCGTTTCGTCAGCATCGGTAGAATCTTGGAAAAGTTCTTTCAGTTGTGAAACTTTTTGAACAGCGCATGAGTTACTTTCGTGCCATACATGAATTTAAACGTAATGCATTCATGACTTACATTCATGATTAAATAAACCCTCGAGTGTCGATTTTGAAAACTTTTGCTCGATCATACTTTGCACTTTAAAACGTAAAAATTAGCCTGATTTAGAATTGCAAAAATATTTTTTTGTGTAATTTTTGAAAGTTTTTTCTTTTACATTCATTTATTCTTTTTTCCAGACATTTTAGACTTTCTTGTTTTTCATGAAAAAACGGTTCATTGTCTTTTTCTTTTTGAAAAAGATCCTCATTTTCCTGGCGAATTGTTTTATTAATTTTTTGTAACCATTTTAATAAATCTTGTTGAAAACTTTCAATTCGCGTTTCATAATTTTCTCTAAAATTATTTATATCGAGAAAAGACGATAGATTATATTCAAGAAAAAAAAGGTTAAACAGGATAACAATTTTTAAATTTATTTAACCTTAGCTTTTTACAAGAATTCCATGTTTCATTAATTTTAGTGTCCACTTCATAAATATTCGCGTTCAAATTTGATAGATAACTATTCAGGCTGCAAATTCATAAAGAATTTGAGTTGCACGACACGAGTTTTATAACATAGCTAACCGAAGGGTATTTTGTATTTGCCAATTATTTTAGATACTTACTCACTAATGGAAATATTATTCTCGCATAGAGAAAATTCGGATTCTTGGAGAACTTTTAATAATAAATAAAAAGTTGATTTATTTATCTTTGTAGAAATTAAAATGAATAGAATTCTGATCATTATATAAATACTTTGAGATTGTTCATTCATATTTATTTATTTTTCCGCGAAAATGACAAGAGACATAGTCGCGTCTTATGTCTTATGTTTATTTATATAACCATTGATAACGATTATGATCTTAATTACAATTCATATGACCAATGCTTATATATAATTTCCTTAAACAATGATATTAAAAAATGTGAAAAAATTCAACAATTGACACAAACCGTTAAAAAAAAATCAAAAAACATTGGTAAAATGGACTTTGGATATTTTTATCCAAGATTACGCTAATAAAATGAAAAAAATTCTACCTTCAGATTAATAATCTAATAAAAGAACAATTTTACAGACAAAAAAAAAATTTTTTCGTCATTGATTATTTCATGATAAAAATATACTTCATAGCCTTTAAAATATGCATAGCAAAATTTAATTTCATTAGTATCTTGCAAGTTGTTTAATATTGCTACAAAAAAATTTTTGGAGGTATATTATGTCAAATGTGTGAACGTAATGGAGTAATCGAACCCTGCGTCTTTGGTCTTGCTCCTTTGTCCTAGATAATTTCTTAATTTTAACATCGTTTAGGAAACTGATACCATTTGGAATTGAAGTCGCATATAAGAATACTTTAAGAAAATGATCATGAAATATCGATATCATTTAACTTTTATTTGATACAAACTTGTGAAAATTGAGAAACGTTATCTATTAATACTGCTCAATTAAGACAACAATTCTTCCAATGCTCGGTTATGTTCAACAGATTTAGCGCCTGTTAATTTTAAAGTCACGAATAATAATTGCTTAATATAAACATTCAAGTAAGACAATCTATTCCGATAGAAAATAATGTTCTAAATTTAAATTACCCTAAATAGAATAACATTCATAACGGCAAATTTCGAAAAAAAAAACGTGGTGCATTTACGTAAATCCACTGAATAAGGCAAACTATTTCCCATAGCTGTTTTGGGACATCTCTCCACGTGGAATCTGATTTGCAATAATTCAAGCGTAATATTAAAAACTATCATTACTCTGTTTCATCGTAAAAACAAGCTACATTACCTTTAGATACTCTTGACTTATTAAACATAATAATAATGATAATAATAAAGCCTATTGAGCTTTTTCGTTGGCTTAATAAATTCATTAGGCTTTTCGTGACCTGTCTGACAATGATGATAAGTTTAAAAATAGTGTCAATACGGTGGCACTGTGGCAAACAGTGATACAACGCCACAAATTAAATTTGGTGTACTTTGGTTGGGACATAATCTTATCGAAGGAGGGAATTCACTATCGAAATAAACGGTTACTTCGGCTATTAAAAATGTATATATACCCGAGAATTTGCTCGCTGTCATCCCTTGGTTGTAAATTGAAGAGGTCATTTAATAAAATGAGTGAACAAAATCAAGCAACTTTTTCTGTTAATGCAAGTGCCAGAAATCGAGTAAAATCACGAACCTGCGTATTTATCAACTCTAATGATCCCTCAATAAAAAATCAAGTGATTAACAATCTAAAACCATTTATCAAGCCTCCGTTCCCGCCTACAATCAACCCATGTGATTTGATCACATTGCTTCCCAATGGTAAAACTTCCAAAGCACCTAATGCTTTCCTTGTTTATAGAAAAGCATTCATCGATGCTGCTAGAAATGATGGTTATTCCCTTCCCATGACTATTATTTCTACTATGGCCTCTCAATCTTGGGAGCAAGAATCAGAGATCGTTAAAAATGAATATAAACAACTTGCAAAAGATGCATTTGATTATCGTAACGAGATTGTTCCAAAATCTGAACGTAGAAGAAAGAGAGAAAAATGGAATATTATTTCTTTCTCTAAACCATCTCGCAAAACTCCAATTGTTAAAGCTAAAAAATCCGATAATAAGCAATTTATTGAAGTACCATCTCCTCCAATATCATCTCCGGAACCTGAAATTAACATTACTTTTAATAATACATTCCAAACTACTGAATTACCTTTAGAATTACCTTCAAATATGACTCCTGAATTGTCATCTAATCTGGACGTTTTTGCGGAATGGGCAAATTTCTTTGACACGCAAAACTTTTTTTCTAGCCCAGAACTTTCAGTTTCTGGAAATAGTTCGCCCGAATTAAATAATGACTACGAATTTGATCTTGGAATCACTTCTCCCGAATCGATGTTCGTTAATTTTCTTGATACGCAAATAATAGAACCGCAAACTATTTGCCCTTTGGTTAATAATATGCCATTATTTAGTGGTACTCATAATCTTGAATCTTCAAGTGATATCGTCTTGAATAATTCATTTATTGGAGGCCTTGACTTCCAAAATGATCTCACGAATCCGGCTATCGAAAAATTTAACTTTTCCGTAATATATCAAAATAACTTAAATTCTGTCGCTTCTCGTGAAATGGGTTTCGATTATTCATTTCCCTTCTAAAACATTCTTTACCTTTATCATTATTATATACCAATAAGAACGTTATGAATTTGAATCCTTGAACTTATGATATGTTAATATGAACATTATGAACTGCACTTACGATATGTTTATATGAACATTATGGACTGCACTTACAATACTTTATATGAATATTATGACCTTAAATTTCTTATTTATGACATGTTAATATGAAAATTATGAACATAAGATTTTACGCATATAGGTTTTTTTATTAAAGAATTAATTTTATTTTTTATTTTTCAATTTTTTTTTTGTTTTCATTTTTTATTTTTTATTTTTTTGTTTTCTTATCTTTTATTTTATTATTTTTTTTATTTTTTTCATTTTTTTTTAGTTTTTTTTTTATTTTTATTTTTATTTTTTATTTTTTTGTTTTATTTCTTTTTCTTTTTTTCATTATTTTTTAAATCCGTTTCATCTTAACTACGCGATTAAAAATGGCAATTGTGCAAAATTCGAATATAATACTTCTTTTAGTAATAATATATTGTAATCATTAGAGATAATAATAATTATTGTTACAATTTTTATATCAAAATAAATATTTGTTAGATAATTAATTTCTTGTAAACTCAACCCCTATTTCTTTTGAATCTTTACTATAGTTCTCTACTACAATCACAAAACTATATAAGGTTAACCATTGACTTAAGTGGAAAATGTCTAAAATAAATAAATGCTGTATGTGCATAAAAAAATAGCATAACCTAATCATCTTTCCTAGTATACGCGTACGCATTTCATTGCTATCGAAGATAGGTTTACGGAATTATGATAAACACGGTACACTCATTTTCTGTTGTTTGAACACACTATATGTTGAAAGAATAGATAACGATTAAGAGATCTTTGACGACTTTCTGACCTTCTTATGTATTTGTGCATTTTTTAAATATAACCTTTTACCACTGCATACTGTAGTATTTCCCATAAATAATATCCTCACGATTAAGATCTAATTATTATTCTCCATTATACCTGCAAGTCTAATTCTTGAATAATATCTGGGGTATAATGTGCAAGCCTAATTCTTTAATAATATCTGTGGTATAATGTATAGGAATATTAACACAACACGGATTATCCAGTGGACTCTATTTTGGTTTCCATTGATTAAAATTCTAATGTGGTGTATACTAGTACAGAAACATGTGTTTCGCTAATACATGCGCGCGTATGAACTTACAAAAAAGGCTATTATTATAAGATCACATAACATCCTAAAATGGCTATGTATACGGATGTACGCACTTGCCTGAACATGAATATTTGTACGCATGTATGTAGATTTTGTCTTAAGATGTCCATTCTCTCGTTGTACTACAGAATAATTACGTATATGTTTAGATCAATAAAAAGGATTTGTTTGGCGTATTATTATTGTTGTAAAAACAAATATCACTACGTAGTAATCTAAGGACCAATGTTGTGAATGATTTATTAAAGCGAAAAAAAGGAATACTTTTATTTCTATCTGAAGTAATAACCGATGCTAATTTAAAATTTTGGTTGTTAGACATATAAACTTCACTGAACACCACCGATCTTTTTATTAACCATTCTACCAGTGTTGTTGATTGGAAACTTTTAGTCATTGCATTGAAATTAGAATTCCAATAAAAAAATATATATATTGAATAATTGGAAATTCCTATTGGAAGGCCCCAATACAAATTTTTATTTTAATCAAACAAAATTAATGATTTATATAAGGTAACTTCTAATTCACCTTCCAATAGAAGAAGTCTTTTTCGATTAACAGCTGCTCTACCTTGTTGGGTGTGCAGATTGTAGCTTTTCCTGCATTGTAAATTTCCAATTATATTATATAGTTGGAAAGTTTATTTTGTACCTGTTTATGCAAACCTGTTTACATGACTTCACCAGGTAACATGATGTGGCGCATTGTGGCATATTCGGATAAGCTTTTTTGACTTTATGTTATATTTCAGGCTAGGGTTCGTAGTTATAGACTTTGAAAAATCATTCCCAAATGTAAAATTACGTTTCCCAAAGACAGATTTGAAAACTAGTTTGTGAGTATTTTCGCTTTTTTCTTTTTTTTTCTTCCTGTACACGTGTTTTGTTTTGATCCGGGATCAAAATTTACGCATGACATTATAGGTGCAGGAAATTGATCAGAGATGTACCTTTTTTGTAGCATCCACAGTCGTAACTCAAAAGCTACAACTGACATTTGTCGTAATGTTGGATATATGCCGTAACATGGACTTATGCCGTAACGTTAGATATATGCCGTAACTTCATATATGTGTTATACAGTAATATTCATTGTAAATTCTCGATGTGAAAAGTATCAAAGCTGATCTTTTTAAGTAGACCTTCTATATAATAACACTTTGAATTTTTACCAATGAAACGGGTCACTTACAAAATAAGAGTGACTTATAAATAATTCTTTATTATTAGTTAGATGCATGTTATGCGACATTTTTTTAATTCTGTCAATTATTAATTGACGCATGTCATTTTTCAATCGAAAACGACATACATCATTTTTCAATCGGTATAAAATTAAAAAAAACCGCCAGAAATATTTATACATATTATATTTATCTAAAAATATTCAAATTTATGCAAGATATATCAAACTCTACTAATGGAACAAAATGTTTGCCTTGAGTATAACGAATTTTTTTCCTACAAGAGCAAAATTTAGTACTACAATTCGTTTTTCGTCAACTGCAAGAATTTGAACGATTTTTTTGACTCGAACCATTATTATTTGCAATGCTAATTCAATTCAAATTATATTAGCGAAAAATTTTTTTCCAACCCTTTCTAGAGGGATGTCATATTGTGTTAGTCCCAGTAAAATTTTAATTGTAAGTCAAAAAATTTTTTATTTACTTCAGAAATGTATGAGTTAAGCATTTCTGAGTTGAGCATTCTTGTGTTGGGTGTTCTTGAGTTGGGTATTCTTGCATAGTATGAATTGTATGGCTTGGATGTAACAGGAGAAACCATTGATGCTACACAACTGATCCTTCATCTGGTGTGCAACATATAAAAAAATTATTTTACAATAACAGATCATTCTTCTAGTACATGTTATGATTATAATCTCATATCATATATCTTATAATAAAATGATGTAAGATTATAAATTTTTTTTTAAATATTAAGATAAGTACTTGTGACTTGGAATTTTATTGATATTACATTTAGCTAATGGTTGCATTACAATCACAGAAGGAAACCATGAAAAGAGTGTACAACTAGTCACTTGTACAATTTTAGTTATTGTCTAATTTAAGTAGTCTGCTTGAAGGTTTTACACTAGTTGTCATATCTGAAACCTGCTTGTAAGTTTTTTATTTAAACATTCTAGTTCTCATATTCACTCAACTTACCTACACTTACCAAGATATCCCAATTGATACTAGTACAAATATGACATAGTTACTAAGTCTTTAAGATAGTTGATTATATAAGAACTTTTGACCTTGTACTAAACCTTTCAGAATCTTTTGTATCTCATTTTTATAGTTAATATAGTAATGTTATAACCAAGATCAACATTTGCAATCAGATTATATTATTAAATTGCCATGTTCTTGTAGAGTTTATCCCAATCTCAGTTCTTATTTTACAATATATCCTTACTATTTTGATATTCAAATCAAGTTTTATCAAGCTTCTAGTCTAAATAATCTGAAAATATAAATAAATCATATCTTTGGTTTACATATTCTTTAACATATAATTTTTTTTCTAAAACAGATTTTGACAGTTTGGTTAATTGCAATGATCCTTTCTCAAAGACCAACTTGTCTTCATTTAGTTTCGTAAATTTTAGGTTATTTTATAAATTAATCTTTATAATAATATCATTGAAAGTTTAAGTTACCTCTTTATTCAAATCTTTCAAGTAAGTTTCTGTTTTTCTGATTTCTGTGATTTATATAAACATAGAACTTATTATAGGTTTACACTACCTGGTATCAGTTTGTGTTCCTTTATATATGATTATACAAATATTATATGACCTTAAGTCATACTAATATAACATAGGTAACAGATATCTGATTCTAACTAATTTCAGAAGACAGTTAAGTATAATACAGAAAGAATTGCAAATTTTTATCAATACTGGGATTTGAATTTTAGACCTACTACTTGAAGATTAACAACTTGTTTACTTCACTAGATTATTATATCTTTTGTAAAATTATAATTATAATATATACTAGTAAAATAATCTTTGGTATTGTAAAATAATTTTTTATATATTGCATACTAAATGAAGGATTAGTTGTATAATATTAATAGCTTATTCTGTTTTTGGATATTAAATATTATAAGTTAATGTTTTTAAATATTATGAATTAGATATATAATACAGTAACAGCCAAAGATATTATATAATCTAAATACAAAATTTAAATCTTCAATATCTTATAGTACAGAAATTACAATAATATAAAGAAGACTTTATTGAAGTCATCAAATTAAACATATTAAATGTTATAAATTTTTTTTATAACAATAAAAAACAAAACAATTTATTAATAAATAATAGTCTTTTGGTTGATATACTTATTTTGATTATTTTTTTATTTTTATTTATTATAAAATAATTTAATAAAAAATGATTCTATTACAAAAAAATTTTGATGAATTGTTATTTATTATTTAGTATAACCATCTTTTGCTTTAATTATATTATTAATATAACATGGCATAGATTTAATGAGCTATTTATATATATCTAAATCTAACTTAACTCAAACTTTTTGAATAGCATTACACAATTTATTAAAAGTTTTTATATATTTAAATCTTCTCAGACAATAGTCTATTTTATTTTATAAATACTTAATTGAATTCAAGTTTAGAAATTAGAAAGGCCAATTGAGCATCTTGATCTTATTTTCTTCTAACTACTTCTTTGTAAGATATGCAGTATGCTTTGGATTATTATCTTGTTAAAAAATAATGTCTCTTTTATTTAAACAATGTTATTTGATAGTTTTTAGAAAATCTTCTTATAATATTTAGTAATATAAAACACTATTTATGTTTTTATAAATACAACAAAGATTAACAACATTACTTAATATAAAGCATTTTCATATTATGATACTGTTTTTTTTAAACTTGACTATAGATTGAACATAGTTGTCTTGTAATAGTTTTTCAGATTTTCTCTAACAATTCTCTTGACTATCAAATTCAAAAATTATAAACTTGGATTCATTTAATTATATTATTTCATTTTAGTTTTTGAAGTCTAAGATATATACTTTTTTGCAACATTAAAAACATTAGTACTTGTAGAATTTAGATAGATATAACTTTTTATATTTGATTCAGATACTTAATCTGTTATAATACTAAGTCTGTTTGATTATGTTTTTACTAACAATAATTCTCTTATTAGTTTTTAGCTTTTTTGAATAGAAATAGTATTAGTATATTCTCTGATTGCAATATATTACAACACTTTTTACTTATAGCAAGCAATAAGTAATCTTAGATATCTAGGCTTTGGTTTGTTACTAAAGGTATCTATTTCTTTCTTTTGTTGCTTGATCCTTACAACAGTAGATTGAAAAACTTTTTTATAGTTAGCTATATATTAGATTGTATACTCTTTATTTAAAAGAATAAAAATTTGAACTTGTTTTTTAAACAACAAGTAAACTATATAGTTTATAATTTTTTGATAAAAAGGTTATATTACAAAGAATTACTTTTATATATAAATAGAAAGTTATTTACAAATATGAAAATATTGTATACTATATTTTAATATTTATTCTTTTTTTTTTTAGTATTAAGGTAATCTCTTTGGTCTTTTGACTTTTATTAATTACTTATTAGTATTGTAATTTAATGAATCATTACAAAAAAGTGTACAATTGGCTATATATGTAACTTTTTTATATTACCTATTTAAGAAGTTTATCTAAAAGTTCTCTACCAATTGCTATATCTAACACTTCTGCTTAGATGTTTTACTTTAAATCCTCTGAATCTGTAATCTGTGTTAACTCACTAAATTATACCCAGATGTCCAAATTATTATCTCAATCTTAAGACTAATTTATTCTTAAAATAAACCTTACAGAGCCTTCTGTACCTAGATCTAGGTATTATTATAGCAAAACCAATACTTGTAGTCAAAACTTAACCATTAAACCACTATGCCCTTGTAGAGTTTACTTAGACTTCAATATCTACTTTATAGCATAATTCTGATACTTTAGTATATTCTTGAATTTTATCAGACTCCCAATCCAGATAGCTTGTATAAAACTATGATTAGTTCATTAATATATTAGGTTAGCTTAATATTCTTTTCTTCTAGTTTGTTTTAGCTGTCTGGTTAGTAGTATCTTTAAGACTCCCAACCCAAAGGTTCTTGCTCATCTAATTACTAAAACCTGAGTATCTGTTTCCTCAGACTAGCATTTACAGTAGAACTATTAAAGATCCAGCTACTTTTCTATTTGGGTCTTCCTAAATAGACTTCTTGTTATTTAATTTTAATAAATTTATATAATTCCAAGGACTTATCTAATGTTTGCATCACCCAATTGTTGGTTTGCATTCCTCTGTATGACTTCAATATTGCACAGATGTCCCATGACCTGCCAGTCATGCTAGTATAACTGCTATTACAAGTATCCTAATCCAATTATTAGTAACAGTTGCTGTAATATAAATATTACATAAGTAATTATTCAAATTTTCACTGTCAATAAGATTTGAACACTTAATTTACCACTTGGAGAGTTGACAACCTGACTACTTTACTAGGTCATCACACCTATTTCAATATTTATTTACTAAATGATCAAAAGTATTGTATTACTATTTTTTTATTTTTATTTTTTTTGTTAAAGACTATACTTTGTAGTAATACTTTATTGACTTTTTATTAGATTAATTATTACAATTATTTTACAGAAATAAGAGTACAACTAGTTATATATATAACTTTTGATTGCCTATTTAAGTAGTCTGTTCTATAGTTCTATACTAAATGCTATACTTATAATCTACTAGAAGATTATCTATTTAAATTCTCTGATCATCTATTTTGTTATGATGGAATCCTAACTAACCTTTTGTATATATCTAATTAGTATACTGTCTAAGCAGTATAGTAACCTTTTTGTACTAGTTCCTAGCTTATTACATATTTTAGAATATATCACCTGCCAGTAAGGCACAAGAGGCTCTCTGTTGTTAACTACCTACTTATTTTTAAAACACTAATAAGAGCTATTCTTACAGAGTTCATCCAGATTCTGGTACTGACTTTACAATATATCTTTAGTACTTTTAGTATACTTCTGCTTTGATTTTAAACTTTTAATCCAGATAGCTCAAAAGGACTATGATCTGTTCTTGATATATTGAGGCCAGTCTAATATTCTTTTTCTCTAGTTCAAAATCTAGTAGTTTAATTGATGATACTTCTCATCTGAGATTTTTACTTGCTCGATTCTTTCACATTGATGTTTATTTTCTAGATCTAGCCTAGTATTTAAAACTGGTTTTATTTTTCTTATATTAAAACCATTTTTAATCAGATTTAATATAAAAAAAATAAAACTAGTTCCAAACTTTAGTCTAGCCTTTACAATAGTATTATTAAAGATCTATGCTATTTCTCTGTTTAGAATTTCTAAGTAAGCTTTAACTTCTCAGGTTTACAAATTTACACAGTCCAGTTTGCATTCCTCTATATAACTAAGGTTACACATATGCCCCAAACCTGCCAGTTATGCTGATGTGACTATAGTTACAGGTATCTTATCCTAACTGATCAACAGAATGCTGTTGCTATAATATTGTCTATATATTACATAGGTGTTTATCTAAATATCACTATTAGTGGGTTTTGAACTCACAACCTACCACTTGGAGGATAACAACTTATTCACTTCACTAAGTTGGCACACCCTTTATTGCTATTTTTTAAATTTTTTCAAATTAATATATGAATTTTCTAAAAAAGAATAAATAAATTTATATATACAAATAAGTTATAGTATAACAACTAAGCTCAGCAGGAAAAAAACTCTCCCCGCTGATCCTCAATTCCAAAACAAAGAAAAACAAAATACAAAAACAACAAGAAAACTGGCTAGCAAACA
>CAJVQA010003654.1:0-19027 GCA_910591915.1 Cetraspora pellucida | reverse complement strand
CAGTCTACCTCTAACTGGGGTAGTGCGGCAGGTCGCACTTAGGTACCAATAAGGTGGCCGGGTGATGCTGGACTTAGTTATTGGGAAAATTCTATGTAGTTATTGTATATAGTTATAAGAATCTTAATAAAGTACTAGTGTGGCTGCTTAAGAGCAAAAAAAAAAAAAAAAGTATATTTGTCTCTTACATTGATATTTTTAGTTTGAACTAGAGATGGGTTTCATGCGTGCACATGATTGCGGAATCATGCGCATGATTACGTTTCATGCGCATTTTATCCCATCAAGATTCTCTCCTCTAATAGATTTTTCTTTTTTTTGCCTTTTTTTTATCATGCGATATCATGCGCATTCATGCGTATGTTATTATAAAATACGCATTTTTCCCATCACTAGTTTGAACCATTTTTTGTTGCATTATAAACTAACTTTTTTTATAGATACCTTTTATATAAGTTCACGAACAAATATAATTGACTTCTTTATTACATAATAATTACTATACATTTGATGATAATGTAAGAATCACGTATATAAATATTAAAAAATTGGCCCGGATTCAATACACCAGCATTATAAAATTAGCCTACATTGTCACATTATTAAAATTAAATAAAATTTTGATTTCAGAAGATTACACAAAATTTTGTAAAATAACGTAAAATAACAGTAATTTTTCCATCCCTAATTGCAGCAGTAAATTATCAACTCTGATAAAGACTATCTCAGTGTTGGCTACCTGATATACGTGCGACTTAATGAAAATGCATACATATCGATATTTAAACGGAAAAATCTGCACAATCATACAAAGTCCAATCAATAATCATTGATTGTCAAATTTTGTAATTCGTTGTCAATATCCGAAATTGGCTTGCTATACGGAATAAATTTGCTTCCGTTACTAAATATGTCTGCGTATGATTTTTCGATATTTTCAAGGTTTGATATGGAGTTATTCAATTCTAACAAAATATTGCTGTCCTTTTGCCATTTCATAAAAGTTTCACAGATTTTTTCGGCTGATGGTCGTTTTTCAGGCTCTTTATCCCAACATTCATTCATCAGATTTACATAACATCTTGGAGCTTCTTCGTTAACAGGTGGTCGTAAATCATCATAACATATTTTTAATTGAAGTTGTCGTTGACTAAATTTATCATCATATGATACAGGCATCCCGTATAAGATTTCCCACATTATTATTCCAAATGAATAAATATCAGATATTGTATTATATTGTTGACCAATTAGAATTTCTGGGGCAATATATGGTAAAACTCCGAAAATGCCATCTTTCTTTTGTTCCGAATTCAAATTTGATAGTCCTAGATCAGAGATATACACGCTACGTAAGTCATCTTGTAAAATATTTCCACTGTGTAAATCTCGATGAATATATCCTTGAGAATGAATTGCATCAAGGTTAGAGATAATATAATTTAATAGTTGTAATTTATCTATCCATTTCATTCGAGATACATCTTGAAGGTTATTTCGTAAAGATCCCTTTGATGCGTATTTTAAGACAAGAATATATTCTTTGGTGTCCGGTCGTTGTGTTATTCCATGACATTTTAGAAATGAAGGATTTTTGTATCCGATTTTACTATATGCTTTTAACTAATTAAACTAATTAGTCATATGATTGAATAGAATCGAGTAGGATTGTATAGTTGAAATAATAATAAATTTACCTCATTTATAAATTCATCATAATTTGTTTTATGTAACGATTTAAGGGCAATTTTCGACTTTATGAAAAAATAGCGGGACCAATCTGCACAATATACAGTTGAAAATCCACCTTTACCAATTTCTTTGATATTTTCAAATTCATCGTATGGAATCCATAATAATTGATGATATTTTTCATCGTACAATATTTCTTTTAAATCATCATTAAAACCATTTAGCGTAAATTTTTTTCGTCCCCTATTTATATAATTTAGTAATCTTGTGTTAAATATAAACATATTTATTTTTATGTCGCTTACATTCGATACCAATGATTAGCAAGTTGTAAATCTCTAGTTACTCCGATTCCAAATAGATAACGTAAGTATACATTACGTATTCCATCGGCATCACCCATCTTTGCGGATTTCATATACCATTTGAACGCTTTATTTTCATTCTTGTAGATTCCGATACCATTATCATAACAATATCCAACATTATTTATTCCACCAGCGTTTTCCATCTTTGCAGATTTTTGATAAAAAATGAATGCCTTATGTTCATCCTTTTTAACTCCAATACCATGATGATAACAATATCCAACTTGACTTATTCCACCAGCGTTTCCCGTCTCTGCAGATTTTTGATAATAAATGAATGCCTTATGTTCATCCTTTTCAACACCAATTCCATCTTTATAACAGTTGCCAAGTGCATATATTCCATTAGCATTGTCCATATCAGCAGATTTTTGATAATAAATGAATGCCTTATGTTCATCCTTTTCACCTCCAATTCCTTTTTCATAACAGACACCAAGCGCGTGTATTCCATAAACGTCCCCCATCTCTGCAGATTTTTGATAATAAATGAATGCCTTGTATTCATCCTTTTCAACTCCAATTCCATTTTGATAACAAAATCCAACTTGACTTATTCCACTAGCGTTTCCCATCTCTGCAGATTTTTGATAATAAATGAATGCCTTATGTTCATCCTTTTCAACTCCAATACCATGGTGATAACAATATCCAACTTGACTTATTCCACCAGCGTTCCCCATCTCAGCAGATTTTTGATAATAAAGGAATGCCGTATTTTTATCCTTTTCAACTCCAATACCATATTGATAACAATATCCAACATCATTTATTCCGTCAGTATTCCCCATCTCAGCAGATTTTTGATAATAAATGAATGCTCTATGTTTATCCTTTGCAATTCCAATTCCATGACGATAACAATACCCAACATTATATGTTCCACTAGAATTACCCATATCTGCAGATTTTTTATAATAAATGAATGCCTTAAGTTCATCCTTTTCAACTCCAATCCCATGGCGATAACAATATCCAACCTGATTCATTCCGTTAGCGTTTCCCATCTCAGCAGATTTTTGATAATAAATGAATGCCTTATATTCATCCTTTTCAACTCCAATTCTATTTTGATAACAATATCCAACGCTATATGTTCCACTAACATCCTTCATCTCTGAAGATTTTTGATAATAAATGAATGCCTTGTGTTCATCCTTTTCAACTCCAATTCCATTTTGATAACAAAATCCAACTTGACTTATTCCTCTAGCGTTTCTCATCTCAGCAGATTTTTGATAATAAATGAATGCCTTATGTTCATTCTTTTCAACTCCAATACCATGATGATAACAATATCCAACTTGACTTATTCCACCAGCGTTCCCCATCTCAGCAGATTTTTGATAATAAATGAATGCCTTATGTTTATCCTTTTCAACTCCAATACCATGATGATAACAATATCCAACTTGACTTATTCCACCAGCGTTTCCCATCTCAACAGATTTTTGATAATAAATGAATGCTCCATGTTTATCCTTTGCAATTCCAATCCCATGACGATAACAATATCCAACATTATATGTTCCACTAGAATTACCCATATCTGCAGATTTTTTATAATAAATGAATGCTTTATGTTCATCCTTTTCAACTCCAATCCCATGTTGATAATTGTATCCAAGGTCATAAGGGCCTAAATTAGTTGATTCCTTATGATGAACCGAATTACTATGATCCATTTTACTTTAAATATGAGAAAAAAACGGAAATCTGATTTACTTTAAATCATTTAAATGTAAATTTAATTACAGAGCATTACTATTTTAGAGTTTTGCATCACTTTCAATGTTACAACCCCTTATAGGTGACATCAATCGCCCCAAACTTTAATGGAGAATTTACAAATAAGAACATGAAAATGATTACAAAAACGTGCCCAAATTAAAAACAATTACACATAAGGACCTAATGTTTAGAAATATCACATATAAGACCCAAGCCTACTGATGACTGACAAAAATTGTGATCATGGAATTACTACCACAAAGTACTGTGACTATTTGACTTATATCGATAGCAAAATTGCGATTATAGAATTATTTATTGTTTTATTATGGCCGATTATTAGATAAAAGAATTTATGAGCTTTAGCTATAATCATTTTCGCTTAAGTATTGTATAAAAAAAATAGTGTTAAGTAGCACAATTATTTTTAAGACGAAGTTTTCAACAGAGTATATCTCTAGGGCTGAACAAATATACTCATCTTGGTAAATGTTATGCCAATTCGCAGTTTTTTACTTGACATTATAGTGGTTTGTTATAACAATAAACAATTTTATACAAAAAAAAAATGAAATTTATTAAATCTAAAAAATTCTTTTCACGTTTATAATTATTCATCGATCGCTACATTTTTTATGCTAATAATGATTAAGGCACAGGCTTGAATAACGTCGCAGTTATTTTGGCCCTTATATGTAATATTTTTGAACATTAGACTCTTATAAGTAATTGTCTTTAATTTGGGCTCGTATTTGTAATTGTTTTAACTTTTTGAGCCCTTATTTGTAAATTCCCCAAATTTAATTCTAGGTACGTACATACTGTCACAGGTTAATAGGCAGAAACGTATATAACAGCGAATGGAAGAAATGTGTTGAATTGTTACTTCAAATTCATTGCTGTCACATAATATTATTCAAAAGGGCGAATGAGGCAGCTTATGATTTGGCACAGTTTAAGACATTTTTGAGCTTGTTACCAAATAAGGACAGGGTCTTTAAAGAGTATTATTATTTTGTAAATTAAAAGATCTTATTGATAAGGTGACTATTATACATGCTCTCTCTTTTACAAGAAGAAAATTCTATTTTTATTTATAATAATTTTAGTATAAAAGAGATATGTACATGATTGTAACATTTTTTCATTACTTTCATTAAATTTTTACCTTGTTTTACCTTATTTATACTAACTTTTAATCCTTATATATACAGTTTTTCATTAATTTAAAATTTCTTATAATCTAAACAGAACATAACAGAAATATTTCAGTATCATTTTTCTTACAATAAAATTCTAACATTATTATCATTATTATATTCTTTTTACTGTTGTCTTACATTTATTCCAAACAGAGTAAAATTGAATTTATATCTATTTTTAGTCATTTTAGCACAAACATAAAAGTCCTGATCAAAATTCTTTTATTAGATTAGTGGTAGCCTCTATATTGGAATTTGATGTATATATTTTACACAAATCATTATGTATATTACAGATTTGGTAATAAGACTACTATAAAAATCATTTTTTAAGTTAGTAAATGTTACAATTTTGTATATATATATATTATAAGTAAAAATAAGAATTAAATGAATTTGAAATTTTTTATTTAAATTAGAATTAGAGTTAAAATGTATATATAATAAAATTAACTCAAAAATGCAAGTTATATATAAAAATTTTGAATTTATTTAAATTTTTTTATTTACAATATGTCTATGCATGTATTAATTTATATCTTATAGATTCTAATTAATTAAGATTTATAAATTAAAACTTATTTTATACAAAGTTATTTATAAATAATAATTTCAAATAATATTGTCTAATAATACTTTTTTAAAAAAAGTTTTTTTTTAATTTTTTAGTTTATTAATTTTTTTAATTTTAATTTTACAAAAAAATAATTTTTAATTCTTTTTATAATTTTTTTTTAAAAATAATAAAAAATAATCTTTTAGTTTTTTTTAAATTGATTTATTTTGTTTAATATATATAGTAGTTTTTATTTATAATTCATAATATAATAATAATATTATACTACTAATTTTTACTAATATATTTTATTTAAAAAATTTTGTGATTAAATTAAATTTATTTTTTTTTAGATAAAACCTATATATAAGCAAATTCAACTCATTAAAGTTAATAATTTAGTAAATAATTTATATATATAATTTGTGTTATATACAATTGTAATTATTAAAATATCTATAAATATATATTATAATATTTGATGTAAAGTATTAATATACAACTAAAATTACTAATAAAGATATAAGTAAGGCCTCACCTTAATATCAAAAAAAATGTTTTAATATAATAGAGTGTGGTGACCTAGTGAAGTGGATAGGTTGTTAATCTTCAAGTGGCAGGTCTAAGGTTCAATTTTTACATATGATGAATTTTGAAAATTATATCTGTATTAAGATAACTGTCTCTTGCTAATCAGTTGGGTTTTAGGCATTTGTAATCTTAGGTATACCAAGTTGGGTCCTACCTGATATTGAGAGCTTAGAGCATTTATATAAAGTGTAATGATATATATACATAGAGGAATGTGAAAACTAATATCATATAAGACTTCAGTGCAAACTTGTGATAAGATTATTGGGCATAAAAGGTTAAGAAATTGAAAAGACAAAAACCTATATAGAAATCTTGAGTAAAGGAATAGTATAAACTTTCAATAGTATTATTGGGCCAGTGGAAGTCTATGAAACACCTTTATAGAAACTATTAGATAAACTAGATAACAAGATGTGTAGAGAAACATATAATTAATCAAGCTATTAGAATCATCAAAAGAAAAAGATATATAAGTATATCATACTGGGTCATCTGAATTAGAAGTTTAAAAAGTCAATTATTTTTGAATTGTAACTAGTAAAAGCTGATAGAAAAGAAGTTAAAAAGATGGATACCAGGGTTTGAATGAACTTTATAAGAATAATAGCAGTTTAATAGATAACCTTAATTGCAAGTATTAGTTTTAGTCATAATATCAAATCAGGTTAGCAGTAAAAGAAAATATAGCATACACTAGTAGGTTTATTTTGAGAATAAAAATAGTCTAAAAGATTATAGTCTTATGGTTAAAAGTAAATAGATCTGGGTCTGTAATCTAGTAAAATTAATACTAAGGTCAGATCAAAGAGTTTAAATAGAACATCTAAGCAAGAGTATTAGATACAACTGGTAGAAAACTCCAAATAGATTTCTTAAATAGATAATATAGAAAAGTTATATATGTAGCTAGTTGTATACTTATCTAATAGTTTAATATGAATATATCTATATAAAACTTGTACCTGATATAAGTATTAATAAAAAGCTAAAACCAAAGAGGTCATTTTAATATTAAAAAAAAAGTATTAATATAATAATTATATATATTTTTTATATAATATGAAGCTTGATATATAAGATTTTATAATTTAATTTGATTTGATTTAATCAAATATTTGAATTCAAATTAAATTCAAATATAAAATTTTCAAATTAAATTAAAATATAATTAAATTTGATTTAGTTTGACAAATATTTAATTTGATTTTAAAATTTATAATTGAATATTCAAAATTATAAACTATTTATTTAAAATTTTATTAAGATAATTAACTTTTTTATTTTATAAAACTAGAGTTATTATGTTTTGAAGAACCTTTTTATTTAAGAGCTCAAAATTAATTAATATAGTAAAAAAGATTTGTAAATTAAATTATTTTTTTATTGATCAAAATTTTAAATTTTATTTTAAATCAAATCAACTTTAAATAATTAAATCAAATATTTGATCAAATCAAATTAAAAATATATTTGATTTGACCAAATTTAAATTAATTTAATATTTGATTTGATTTAAATTTAAGAAACTTTATTAATATAAAATTACTTATAATAATATTTGTAACTATAGTATATATATAAACAAATTACAGTTTAATAACTATATATACTAACAATTATAAAGAATTTAATACTAATCCACAAATTTACTATCATTTTATTTACCAAACTTAACTATTTTGAAATCTTTGCATCACCTGCTACTGTTCCTCTATATAGAACTCAAAATTGCTTACAATTTTGTATTAACCTTACCAGAATCCATTTTTATTTATTTAATAAGTACTAATTTATTAACTATACTAAATTTGCTGATGACATTAAGCTCAAACCTAAAAGGTTTATAGTTAGTTTATTAGTAATAGCAACTAACAAAAAAGACCAATATCTGAATATTAAAATAGATAACAGATTTAATATTTACCTCCTTTTTAATATTCCTAAAATCTTTTTTCTTAAAAAGTATAATATTCCATTACTTAACAACTCTGTAGACCATTTTGATGAATAGTTCAAAAAATTCTTTTCTTTATTTAACTAACAATTTACTGAACCTCTTAATAAAACTAAAGTCAAAAATGCACTAAGTTTTAATTTTAACAACAATTTATTAAACATCTTAAAGAACTTCTTTCTATTGAAATCTTTTTTACTAAACTTCACAAACTTCAATAATGATGTAATAAGACTATTCAACATGCTAACTATTATATCTACATTTGTACTAGCTCTGACTATATACATCTTAACAAAACAAAACTTAAAGAAAAAGAAAAAGCAAAAAAAACTATATCCAAAAACAACTAACTTGATTACCAATATATACACAACTATAGCAACCTTCTTAAAGAAATTTTAAATGAATCTTATTTAGAATTCCTAAAAACAAAAAGTAAAATTTGGAAACAACCTAATATTGATGTCTTAATTTTTCATATAAATGCCAAACATAAAACTACCTTTAAAGAAAAAATACCTACCCAACTTCTTGATGATCTTGAAACCAAAACTAAAGAGTTTATTTGTGCAAATACCCAAACTAAAACAAATTCTAAACAAAGAAGTTATTACTTTTAACATTTTATTTTATTTTAAGTAATTGTACTAGTACTTTATTAAAATTTTTAAATTATACAGATTATATAAATTTTTTTTAATACTTAAGTTTAGCATTACTTGATTATTTAAATAATATCTAAGTGCAAACTGATGCACTATTTCAATTAGAAGTAGATTACTTGTTTGACCATTGCCTACAATAAGATACTACTAATTTGATAATGTTTTTTATGAGACAAAAAAACAAAAAAAATTTTTTATATATAAAAAAAATACAAAGGTATAGGAGTAAATGATAAAAGATATAAACCAAAAAATAAAAGAAAAAAGAAGTTAAACAAAAAAAAAGAAAAGCTATAAAACTTGCAATTTACAAATATTAGATAATTACAATTATAAGCCTATATTAGGTTTTAAAAATTATAAACTATACTAAATAAAATAACTCTACATTTTTCTATTTATTTAGACTATTTAACAAAAAATAGAAAAAAAACTTTAATTTGGTTATAGAAAATCATTGTAAATTAATTATTTTATAATTAGAACTATTGAATTTTAATTATCTATATATTGTTAAGTTCAATTTTTTATTATAAATTATTTTTATATTTATTGTTTTTTTTACTATAATTTTGATTATAGTCAAAATATATTTTTAATCAAATCCTATTTCTTTTTAATTCTTAATTTAAAATTTATATATATAATCTTATGATTATTCTTTTAAATAAGTACCTCACAAAAATTAAATATAAAAATGTTAATGCTGTTTAATTAGAAAATTTTCTCTGAGAATTTAAAATTTTCTGTAATTCTACTATTACATGTAATGCCTTCTTTTCATAATTCTGAGAATTCCTATTCTTAATATGTACTTGCATTTGAAGTTTTTGCAAGACTTTGCATTCAATTATGACTCCTATTATTTACGTCACTGAGAAAACCATAGTTGCCTTCAGCCTAACTCAAACTGTTGACTTTGTCTGTGGGAGTTTGAGAGCTGAACCAGTAAGCTATGGGACCAACCTAAAAGGTATAAAATTAATCGTTACACGATTCTTAAATATAAGTAACATTGTCTAAAATTAAAATGTTAAGGTACCTGCGCCTAAATATAAGTAACATTGTCTAAAATTAAACCTAAAATCAAGAACCTAATAGTAACAAGATACAAGGGATATTAATTAGAAAGTCGCACAGAAATTTATTTATTAATAGTAAATTATAAAAAGAAACATTCTTTATTAAAGGTAAAACTTAAAGTCTTTATGCATGTGTTTCAAATATGAAATTACGATATTCGATACATTTTTATGTATAATAAATCGTGTACATAACTTTAATACGTATGTATGTGATTTTTTGAATTATTCAAGGATATTAACATTTTTCGTTTCAAGGATGCATAGATTTACATATATTAAAACATAAAAATTTTCATGAAAATAAAGAATGAAACGTTGTATTATTTGCACCATTGAAATTTTGAACTTGGTAATCCTTATCAATAAATCAAAAATTTCCGACAAACTACATACATGTACATTAGTTTCAGGTTACACCTTTTATGCAAATTTTAAATTTGCATAAAGAAATGAAGTTACGAACTAATTTGCTTGTTTGTGTCGATACTTTAAAGTTTAATTCCAGAGGATTGATTACTTGAGTGTGACCAAAGGGAGAATAAGAATTTATATGAAATTTTTGGAATTTTTGAAATTTGAATTAATAAACAATAAAGAATTTAAAACAATATTGAAATTGCTTAAAAGTATGTATGTAATTACATACAATTAAACGAATTTAACGATAATTGACTCGAATTAAAGAATACTTAAAAGTCAAAAAATTAATGAAGGAATAACAACTCCATATTTGATCTTATTGGTGGAAATCATGCAAAGAAGCATAAAGAACATTCTCTTGTTCAATAATCTAGTAATCGAACAACTGTATGTGCTATGTAAATCACACTATATACTGTATATCTATATTATCTACAAGGTATGACAATATATTAATATGCATCAGCTTAAATATAGAGCTTCTAATGCATAATCGACATTTCAGTATTCCCAATTTATGCAGATAGCTCAATATAGTAATTAGATAATGACGACAAATGATATCCCAAACTTATGCAGATAGCTCAATATAGTAATAAGACAATGACATAAATAATTTAAAATGAAAAGTTTTAATATGTAAAATGTTAACATACAAAAGATCTGAAACAAATTTTGATACCTCTTTTTCAGAACGCTGTACAGTATATAAAAGAAATGTTTATTTATTGGTGCGATTATTGACGCGATTCGGTTTACGATAAGCTCATCCAAATAATTAGAAAATTGATATTATTGTTCGCTTATTTCAGAAACACAATTTACGGAATAAACGAATTTAGATATTATTACTAGATTATTTTGTTCAATTACCTTTTTTAAAAATTCGGTTAATAGATCATAATTTCTTAATACAGTATTAACAAAAATAGACGAACAAATAGATTAAAAATGGCAGGTTTTTATTATTATAATGATTCTAGAAAATTTTATATTCTAAACTGTGAGAAATATTGAATGTCATGTAACACAGTGGAAATGTCCGAGAATTAAGGCATTTATGTTCTAAACTAATAATAACAATATATATGCAGATTATATTCGTGATAGACAATAAATTCATTTTAAGAATGACAAAAATGGTTTCATAATCTGTTCACATTATTGGTAATTAACAAGATTTGTGCCTCTCATGCGCTGAGAAGGTTCGGATAGATGTTGTCGAATTATTTCATGTTTAATTTTCAATGTCATCACCGGCAATTATTTTACCGACAATTCACATAACGTGATATCATGTCTTAATTAACTAATCTGGTGGTATAATTTTAGTGCTATCACCGGCTATTATTCACCGACAATTCACATAATGTGATAATATCAATACAACCTATAAAAGTCATGTCCTAAAACTAGAAATAATTGGCTAACCGCTGGTCTGTTATATGTAATAACTAAGTTGTCATATTGTGTGATTAAACTAATTGGTAAAATAAATGATGGGACATAGTGCTTGTATTCGGGATACCAACTGTTTTTTTTTCAAATTCGCTGGATTGGTTAAAACTATCCAATGAAATCTGATAAAATTTTTGCTAAAAATAAAATGTTCTTATGAAAATTCTAATTTGACGCTAATGGCTCTCTTATTGACCAATTATAGGGGTAGTGATGTATCGCACCGGCGATGAACTACAACTCCCAAGTTAGTTATATCTTGAGATTTGTTTACGCTTCACACCAGTAATCACATTACTTTCACTCGCCCTGTATCACATAATCCCAAAACATGTTTAAAAAATATCCACAAGATAAAAATAGTCAGATATCCGTCGGTACATCCAATGAATCTTTCGATAGATCTAAGTATTATATGGTTACCAGATTTTAATGCAAAGCTAAATATAATTTTAATTAAATTAAGATTTAAAATTAAATAATGGATTGAAAGGTATTGTTTTTTTTTTTTTTTAGTATTCTGTAGTAATTTATTATTTTAAGTTTAGAATCTTTTTTAAAAAAATATACAGTATATTCAGTGTGCAAAAGAATTTTAAGTACATAATCAGAAAATCGCGATACGCCCTATTTTTTAGCTGCATTAATTAGCATGCGCAGAATGCCGTTTCAAATTTTTTGTGAAACAAAATTTTTCTGGAAAAACATTCTATCTCTGAAAAAAGCAAACAATTTAATACAAAGTCTAAAGTAGTAACAAACGAAAATGATCGTACTGTATCCTTGTTGATATCAGTTTCCATTTTAAACCCATTTCAATTATTACAAGATGCATAAATCTGCAATTCGTATTTTTAATGTTCGAAATCAATATGAACAATATCACAAATATCACATGGAATATTTGAATTAGATACGCACGTACGTACTCGCAGAGCTTTTTGAGGGACTATCGATTTGTACTCTTAATAACTAATGACACAATGTCAAATATTTAAGGTGATACCGTTTTAAACGGGTTAAAGTTTCATCTAAAAAAAAAGGTATCATACATATTTACTATTATCGTAAAACAGAGGTTGATATGATTTACATTTCATTAAATTCAGTTTAATATTATCCAAAGCTTTAATCTAATCATTTTATAAAACAAACCAATTATGTTTATCGCGTTTATATATGATAAATTATTAATTCCATTTCATATACTAACTATATTAACACTTCGGATTAAATCATTATTGTATTCTACGTAAGCAATTACTGATTGTCTGGTTTACCAATCAATCAGGATCGCTCATAAGATACTGCAGCTATAGATGCAGTATCTTTCTAACTACTGTATACATAAATGCCAAGGATTAATAAATTTATGCATGTTCATACGCATGGAAAGGTCTTTAAATTCCGAAATTTCATATCGATAAGAAGATACTATAAACTCGTGCAATATAAATAGGCAAGATGGTCTCTTTACCCGTTATAACAAAAAAGCAAAATAAAAAGCAATTGCTAATTAGACTTTAGAAAAGCTGTTTGACATTCACTAAAACACATTCATTAAAAAAGACATTCATTAAAAAAAATGTTTCTTCCAACTCCATCATCTTTTCTTAGTTCCTTAAAAGCAATTTCGTCTACCTCATCTAAACAAAAATCCACCTCATCAGAACAAAAATCCACCTCATCAGAACAAAAATCCACCTCATCAAAACAAAAAACCACCTCATCAGAACAAAAATCTACTTCATCAAAACAAAAAACTATTCCCTCTTTTGTTTCCAAAAATTTCTTCAAAATCAAGTCGCGCAAAAGATTTACTAAATCAAAAAAGCAAGAATCCACATCAGAGCAAAATACCACCTCCTCTTCCGCTTTCAAAAATTTATTCAAAATCAAGTCGCGCAAAAGATTTAATAATTCAAAAAAGCAAGAAAAGAAAGAATCCACATCAGAACAAAACACTACCTCCTCTACCGCTTCCAAAAATTTCCCATCAACTAAATTTATTCCTGTAAAGTCACGCAAAAGATTTACTAAATATGTCGCTTTCGGGGATTCTTTTTCTGGTATGTTATCAATACATTACCATTGATAAGTCAATAGAATTATAAATGTTTATGTATCATTACAAATTTTAATCTTACCTTTGTTTTTTTTTTCTTTAATAAGATAATGGAAATAGTTACAATTTGACGAATGAAACATGGCCAACACCTATAAATTATAAAGGCCATTTCACTAATGGCAAAGTTTGGACTGAATATCTTGCTGAGCTGCTCAATGTCAAGTTAACAAATTATGCTTTTGGCGGTGCTACTTCAAAGTAAATAACCTTAAACAATATAAAGTATTTTTTATTAAACGATAATTATATACTGATTCCTTTTTATCTTTTAACTATTTAATAGTAGTGACTTTGTTCAAGGGCTCACCGGTCCTCAGACTGAGTTCAAAGTACCCGGAATCAGACAACAGATTGAAATGTTTGTTTCTGATAATACTAAATCCACAAAGAAACGGAAAGATTTCAGCAAAACTTTATTTTCTGTATGTATTTCTTGTTTTTTTTTTTTTTTACCTATTTGATCACTCCTTTTTTGTTTAAATTTATCTAATAATGTTCATTTATATGTAATTTGTAGGTATGGGACACAGGGAACGACTATTTTTTTTCAGATATGAAAGTACCACCACTTGACGTAGTTAAATCTTTAATGGACGCACTTCGATTTCTCGTAGAATCCTTACCAACTATTAAAACCATCCTAGTACCAAATATGCATGACCTATCTCAAATTCCTGCTTATAAAACAAGTAATACAGAAGAAAAGAAGAGAATCTCTGAAATGATCAAATCATATAATAAATCCTTGCTTGAACACCTAGTAAAATTTAGTAGAGAAACTAATGTGAGAATTATTTATTTAAAAATTGATAAATTCTTTAAAGAATTACAAACCGAAGATGGTATGGCCTGTTACGGAATTATAAATGGGAAGGATGAAGCTAATGATTTATATAAAAATTCTGATTCAAACACAAATAATGATGAAATTAATAATGAGGAAAAAGATTTATTCTTTTTTTGGGACGCGTATCATGTAACAACGAAAGTTCACGAAGCTTTAGCAAATGTTTACTTTGAAATTATAGAAAATTTAAATTCTCCCATTTTAACACGTAAAAGAAATAGCTTTGCTACAAAAACATTAGGTGTAACCTTGGGCGATTATACACAATAATAATTCTTAACTTAGAAATAATCTTATATATTTTGTAATTTCTTTTTTTTTTCTTGTATCCATTTTTTTTTTTCTTGTAATCTTTTTTTTTTTTTTTTTTTTTTACTATCATAATCAATTTTTTCAATATATTGGACATTGGGTTTTTAATTATTACATTCTATCATTAGTATAATCACGGACATTTAATTTTTGCATTAAATTAGTTATTACATTTCTATACTTAGTTCTGTTGCAATTTTTTTTGAGAAAAAATCAAAAATAGAAAAACAAATAAAATAAACAAAATTAAAAATAAATAAATAAATAAATAATCAACTTATTATAACAGTTTTTTTTTCAAGAATTGATTTTGATTTAGATGTAAAGTTGTTAAATTAACGATTAAATATGTTCAAATTGAAGACAAAATTTCTATTAGTGTTTTAAGTCAGTTGTGGCTAAATTGGCTTAGCCGCTAAACCAGCTAATATAATATAGTCGGTTGGCTAATGCGGTTAAAGATAGGATTGTGTTACATAAATTACAATTTTATATTACAGTTACATGTAATTTTACAGAAAATCAAATTTCATGTAATTTTCACACATCATACATAAAGTACCAGATTTACAAAAAGTTTGGCCAGCATTATTGCATCATTTGATTTGAATATACTAGTGTTCTGTAAAGGCCAGGTTCGACGCCACCCAAAAAAGTTTGAACGTCACATGATTAATATACCGAATGATAAAAATTTATGTAACTTTACAAAAAAAACACAAACAAAAAATGTGACTAACAAAATAATATAGATAAGCAATGAATCAATAATTTTATTTATTTTAGAATAACTCAATAAACGTACAAGGTTGTTTTATGTTTAATGGGTTTTCTGAGTATTTGGGATATTCCATTTCCTTTTAAAATGAGTATAATCCTCCAATTTATGCAATGGCATAATAATTTTATTAATACTATCAAGAAATTTATTACTATTTGGGTTCATTATGTTTTCTTCAACAATTTTTTGTTGTTGCATCCTGGATTCAGAATTACAAAAACCTTTTACTCAAATAAATAACCAAAGTTATTATTTTCCGGAAGAGCATTAAAAATAAAATCTACAGGATTTTCTGATGCAATTGCATTTTCTTGATTAGTTTTTATAACTTTATTTCGATTTTCATTCTTTTTTCATTTATTATTAGTGAAAATTTTGTTACGGCAATCAACGTATATTTTTAGAATAATGTGTTTATTGGATTTTATGCTTTTAACAATCGCTTTTCACTTCGAAGAAAAAAAATTACTTACTAAATCAATTATGTTAATATTTAATAAATATTATTATCATGATCCTAATCATGATTATTTGACAATATCACATGTTTTCGGAACTTTTTTGGGTGACGATTTTACCCCGGTCGTTTTTAATTGAACCCATGGATACCAATCAATCTAACTATATATTACAGTATTATTTCATAGCATATCGATATTAATACATAATAAACTTTATTGTAACAATCGGATATTGTCATACCATAACCTACATTAGACCCTTGCACTCTACCCTTGCCGTGTAACCACATTCTGTTTCGGATATTTCGGGGTCTAATCTTCTCTCTAATTGAAATTTGAGTTTATGGTTTTAAACGTTTTTGGTTGGTCTAAACGATAAACTTGATTACATTTATTGTGTTTGTGGTTAAAATGTTTTGGTTGGATTAAATGGTAAACGTATCTCTATTGTTTTTGGGCGTGTATCGATATCAATACGTGTGATGTGGCTTGATTTTTAATTTAGTATTTACTGCGTACATACGTGTGACTTGTTATCTGATATTGACACCATCGAACCGGCGTCGACGTTTCGGTCACTTCTCAAACATATACGTCGTGTAACCTACGAATGGCTTAGTCGAAAGAGGCGGTTAGATTTGGAGAGTGGTGTGTTTATGATCATAGGTTTTATAATATAACTAAACAGGGAATTATTAGGAACGAATTTATGATAAGCACTAAAACTACTGCTCAGGTAGGGCTCAAAGCCTTTATTATATACTGTTATATTACATATGCGTTCTTTAAGGTACTAAATGTATTAATTGTATTATCCTATTTATATCCCTTTAACATCTCTTATTACTTAAAACCCTTAATTCTCGTATATCCCATTAATTACCATTTTCTCTTAAAACCCTTATCGCTCTTGTATCTGCTAATTGTCCTATACAACTTTTAGGAGCAATAATCCTGGGAAGCCCATATTAGGTAGGTGATCATCATAGCCATTAATCGTTATTGATCACCTCCTTCCATGTGCTTCTGAGATCATGTTTCAAGGCTCACATTCCTCCCCAATTCAAGGTCGAGTTCCATGAGACAAAGTCAAACAACAGGAACAATTTTTCACCAGGATTGAAGATGTATAGTCCATACATTGGTAAGTATCAAAGAGTCTTATATATCACAGTGTTATAGATAGTTTTCCTTTTACCTAATTGGTACTTTTCTTCTTTTTTAAGTCCATTACCCAATACTAGAATTACTCTTTTGAGGACCAATTTCAGCATCCATATGACAGCTTTCCTTTTCATGTTGTTTAGTAGTTGGTTATATGATTTTGGGTGAGTTTTATCAAACTTTTCTGATTTTCCTGTTTCTTTCATTAATGCTTTAAAATTTTTTACTCTTTTATTCTAATCTTTACAAGCTTCATATAAATTTTTTATTATGAAACATCAATTTTGCATATTAGAAGTTTTCTCTTCACTGATTTTCTTAGTTATCATTTCGTTTTGATAACAATGACTAACTTCAAACATTTCAGTTATTTTTTAATACCAAGTAAGTGCTTGGCATTCATCCTTATTAATGTCAATTCTATTGTAATAACAATGCCTAACTTTATATACTCCTTTAGCATATCCTAGATTTGTTGATTTTTTATAATTTTCTAATGTCTTATATTCATTCTTTTGAACTTCAATCCCATTTTGGTAACAATAACCAACATTATATATACTATTAGTATTATCCAATTTAGCAAGTCTTTGATAATAAATAAAGGTTTTTTGTTTATTTTTTTTGACATCCATTTCATATTAATGGTAATATTCAATGTTATATGTGTCACCAGAAGGGTTTAACTTATGTAGTTTTAGAAGACTATTACAAAAATAATATTTGTCCTTTTTAGCTTTACTTCTAGGAAGTTCTTTATTGAATTCTAGTAAATTTTTAATTATTTTTTCATGACAGAGTATAGCATTGTTTTGTCCATTTGAACTGTTATTTTTATTTATTTTTTTTTTTTTTGAACTTTGGCAACAATGCTAGTTGGTTTTTATTAGCTTAATTTAATATAGTACAAATTTATGGTTACATTTTAGAATCGATTATTACTAGTACTATATACTATTTAATTTAACACCACTGACTTCACCCAGTTACCCTTATGGCACCTAAGTGCATGTCTGCCACATGCCTGCACACAGTTACCTTGGCAACCACTTGCAGTCATAGTACACATTAAACTGCTACACAGACAAGGATACCTACTGAACTTAATGTGACATCCCAAATGGCAGAGGTACTGTCTTCTGTAAATTATACCCATATGTCCCACTTACATGTTTTACCTGGTTTTGTTTCTTCTGCCTCCTAATCTAACTATATCTAGTATTACCTTGTTCTTCACATTTTCCACCTTTTCGTTACTGTATCACTCCCAAATTGGTCCTACTCGGGTATGTTTGATTCTTATGATCTTCCCTTTTTTGGTTTACCTGTTATTGATTTCTATAAGGTGTTCTGACAATGGTCCGGATCTACAAAGAACCCATATCTCAAGCCAGATTTGCTGTCACCATTAGTCTTTTGACCAATCCGTATCTCAAGTCAAACCTGCTGCTGCCATTCCTGCAGATGCCCCAGGTCTTAACATCATACAGTAACTCGATGCTGCATTTAACCTCCAACAAGGTGCTTCTTTTTATGGTAGAGACTGGGACTTGTTGCACTTACAAACAGGACAATTCTGGTTATACCTAGGGAGTTCCTCCGACCC
>CAJVQA010003653.1:0-19029 GCA_910591915.1 Cetraspora pellucida | reverse complement strand
ACCCAATAAAAATTTTTCATGATGGGTCAGGCCGGGTCTGATTCAAAACCCGGCCCGACCCAACCCGACCTGATCATTTAACATCACGTTATATTAGAGTTATGCTACATTAGGCTTTTATGCATTGCTCATCTCTATGTTCAATACAATTTAAAACTAAACTGCTTCAATGCTATTCTTTAAATGCTAAGCCCAAATCCTATCACTAAATTTATTCATTCTCATACACTCGAGTTCTCAATTCGATTATAATTTGATGGTATCTTATCCTCAAACTTCCAAATATAATATCAATGTTTTAATAGTGCTTTTTTTTTATTGGGTTGGGCCTGGGTCGGGTTTTAAACAGGCCCGGGTTGAGTTTGAATAAACCTGACCCGACCCAGTCCGTCCTGTACCCTAGCTATAATACTAATATATTTTTTAAATTTTACTTTTAATAAATTTTGAACTTGTAATTTGTCACTTGAAAAAATAACAACTTATTTACTTTACTAAATGACATATCAAAGTTTATAACTTAATTAATAAAAGATTTTATATTAACTGAATTGCTAAGAGTTTAAGCTAGTTAACAAAAATTTTAAATTAGATTATCAATATATAATTATTTGAATAACTGTTTAAATTTTTAAAAATAAAAAATATTATTAATATTAGTATAACTTTTTAGATATAACTAATATTTTTTAAAATATTTATAAATTTTAATATAGCAAATAGTATTAAAAAAAAATAAAATAAAATATTAATATTTGTAATAATATTAAAATCTAAAATATTTGTAATAAAACAATAACAAAAATTTGAAAATGTAATAACTTAAAGTAGTTGATAAGTTGTTAATCTTCAAATAACAGATTTAATATTTAAATTCTATTTATAACAAAATTTAAATATTATACTTATGTTATAGTAACTGTTTCTTTTTAATTAGTTAAATTTTTGCATCTATATATAAAGAAATATGAATTACTAGTGTTGTATAAGACTTTAATACAAATTTATAATAAGATTATTAGGTGCAAGAACTAAGAAACTAAAAAAATAAAAGCTTATTTAAAATTTTCTAAATAAAAAAATAGTTCAAAAATTTGATAATATTATTAAATTAATAAAAGTTTATAAACATCTTTTAAAGAATTTTTTAAAAACTAAATAAGATATATAAAAAAACATATAACTAATAAAACTGCCAGATTTTATTAAAAAAAGAATACTAAATATATTATACTAGGCTATCTGAATTAGTAGTTTGGCAGAGTCTAGTTATACTAAGTAAAAAAATTAGTAAAAAATAATAAAAAAAAGATTAAAAAATAAATACTAGAGTTTAAAAAACTTTACAAGTATAAAAATAATATAATATAATAGTTTAACAAAAATTTTGTAACTGCAAATATTAGTTCTGTTATAGTGTATTATATAAAACTAGGTTAGCTATATATTAGATATAAAAAATTTTAGTAATAATGTCTTTAAAAATATATTGCATAAAATAAGATATAATATTCTAAAAATATGAATAAACATTTAGAATATTTTAACTGATATGTATATCAGAAATGTTTTAATAATACATTAAAAATTGCAGTATAAAAGATTTAAATAGACACTATTTGTAATTAGATTGCAAATATGCAAATTAGTATAAATCTATAAATAAACTACTTAAATTAGATATTAAAAATATATATATACTTAGTTGTATTTTCTAATATAAAAATAACTTTATTAAGGCCTTAGTCATGAATCTCTATATAAAAAATATTGAGTAAAAAGTTTTAAACTTAAAAAAAACTAGTTTAATAAAAAATAATAATAATTATAAAAGTTTAACTTAAAATATAAATTAGTATATAAAGTTATATTAATAAAATAATAAACCAACTTAAATATATATTTATAAATTCTAAACTATTATTAAAATACTTTAAAAAATTAATAAAAACTATATTAAGAATTATAAAAATTTATAATTTAAATATTACTAATTTCTATTTTAATAATAATTTTTTTATATTTAAAGATAGAGTACAATATTGATTATTTAAAAATATAACAGTCTAATAAAATAGTCAGATTGTCAACTTCTAAGTAGCAGATCTAGAGTTCAAATCTTATAGACAATGAATTTTGAAAATTATATCTGTGTTATAATAACTGACTCTGTTGATCAGTTGAATTGAATATATCTGTAATTTTTAGTTATACTATCTTAAATAAGAGCTTGAACATCTATGCAAAGTAGAATATTACATATATATAAAAGAATTTTTAACTAGTATTGCATAAGATTTTAATGCAAATTTATGATAAGACTATTAAGTGCAGAAAATGAAAAAACTATGAAGTCAGAAGTTCACTTAGAAATCTTAAATAAGAAAGTAGTACAAACTTTTGATAGTGCTGTTGGACTAATGAAAGCTTATAAAACATTTTTAGTAAAAATAGACAAATAAACTAGATAATAAAATATGTAAAAGAGCATATAACCAACCAAACTGCCAGAATTGTCAGAAAAAAAAGATACTAAGGTATACTATACTAGGTTATCTAGATTAGAAGTCTAAGAAGTCTTGTTAGTTCTTAGCTGCAATTAGTAGAAAATAATATAAAAAATATCAGAAAGATGAATTCTAAGGTTTGGTCAACTTTACAAAAGTATAGCAGTTTAATAGTTAGCTTTAACTGCAAATAATGATTTAAGCCAAAGCAATATCAGGTTAGTTGTAAGTATAAGATACAAAAGGCTCTAGTAAATTTAGTACAAAGTTAAACATAACTTAGTAACCATGGTATATCTTTACTAGTTTATCAGAGTTATTGATAAAATATGATAAATATAGGATCAGAGTATTTAAATAGAGAATCTACAGATAATTCTTAAGTATAGCAACTAGTTTAGAATCTTTAGATGAACTATTTAAATTAAACAATAACTAAAATTGTATAGATGACTAGTTGTATACTTATTCTATAATCACCTCTGCACTGTTATATCAACAGATGCTGGTCAACTAATATTACCAATAAAATCCTAAGTTGCATGTACTTACCTTAATATTTAAAAAAAAATATATTAAATGTCTTTTAAAGAATAATATTCTTAAATAATATAAATGTAGTTTAAAATCTTTAATATAAAAATTTGTTTCAAAATTTCTACTTTGATATTATATAAATAATATATATATATATTACTAATTTGAGAAGTATCATAAATATAATAATAAAAAATATAAAAAACATAGATTAATTATAAATAATAAAATTAAAATATTTAGAATTAATATAAATAACAAATTTTAAACTTTTCTATTAGAGATATAGTAACTTAATAAAATAAATAAGTTATTAATTCTCTAAGTAATAGGTTATAAGTTCAAAACTTACTAACAATAAAATTTTAAACAATTATTTGTATTATAGTACCTATTTTCTATTAATTAATTAGAATAAAATATTTATAACTATGATTATACTAGTATAACTAATATGTTATAAGACATTTGTATAATCTTGATTATATAAAAAGATGCAAATTAGTATTAGATAATGTAAATTTAAAATAAAATTTTTGTGATCATATAAATTTGTAAAATTAAAAAAAAACTTATTTGAAAAGACTTAAATAAAGAAATAATACAAATTTTTGATAATACTACTATAAAGAATAGATTTAAAAAATAAATATCAATATAAAAAAATAAGTAAGAATCTTTAGATAAGAGGTATTGCCAATCAGATCACCAAAATCAAACTAAAGAAAAAAAATATTAGACTAGACTTAGTATATTAAAAACAGATTACAATTCTACTAAACTATCTGAATTAGAAGTTTAAAAACAAAGCAAAGATAAATTAAAATATTAGAAATCTACTGTAAAGTAGATACTAAGGTTTGAATAAACTTTGCAAAAACATAACTCTATTAAGGTTTGCAGAGTAAGTAAATTGATTAGCAAAAAGATTACTAAGTTTTACTATCAAATAATAGACTTTAAAATGTGCAATAGTCTAAATACTAATACAAAAAAGAATAAAGTTAAACCTAGATGGTTTTTAATAAAAAGCAGCATAAAGGTAACTCATCTTAAAGTAAAAAAATTAGAATTATATAAATACTAATTAGAAAAAACCAGAGCTTAAATAAGACACTTATAAATAGAAGTCAGATATAACAGATAGCAAATAACCTTAAAACAGAACCCTTAAATAAACAATAACTAAAATTGTATATATGATTAACAATATTTTTACTAACTAAAAATATACTTAAAGATATTATTAACAAAGCCAATTTGACCAAGTAATTAACTGCTTATTACAACATTAAAAAAACCTTCCTTTCTATTAGTCAAAATAATTTAATAATAACACTTTATTTTAAGTATTAGATACTTTGAAATAAGTATTAATCTTAACTATAGTATAAATAAAATAATATAACAGAACAGAACAATCTAGATACTATTAAAAATCATTAAATAGAAATAATTAATAATCTGTATTAGATTAACATAACATATATAAGTAGATAGTAAAATAGTTTTACAATTATGTATATTCTAAAATTTTAAATCCAATAAAGTTTGATCAGATGTTTTGTCAAGCTTTTTAAAAAAAGCTTTGTAATTTATCACTATAGTGATGTATTAAAATTCCAAAAATCAAAATACTGAAAGTCAAATCTTCAAAACTTATTTGCTGCATCGTGTGATGTCGGAGTGCCAATATTCAAGCTTCGCCTGAAATAGCAATGTTAATCAAAAGCAGAGTTTGAATATTGGAACTCCGACTGTGATTATTGTATAATCATTAATTTTAATGTCGGCAAATAAATTTAAGCACCGTTATATATAACTGATTTTGGTAGTGAGACTAGATGGATCCATTTTTTTTAATAATCCAACTCACGACATCCATTTCTCTAACAGTTCATTTGCCGACAATCCTATTTCACGATCTACCTTAGCCAACATTATATATAAAGCGGGCCAAACCTAACCCTAAATCAGGCCAAAATTGTCGACAAAATAGCTATCAAAAATGTTCCGCAAAACCGAACCGAAGACCTGACAATGACCCAAAACCGACCCGGTTCGAGTCCGGTTCGATCTCGAGTCACTCGTTGAATGGCTGCATTTAGGGTCTCTCATGTTGGTCCTGTCTGTGTTTAAAATTCTATCCACAATTAAATATAAACTTATATGTATGTACTTGGGTCTTACCCGGTCCTGATTTGGGTCTTTAAACAACCCGCCCGGAACCGCTTGTAAGGAACACTAGCTGTCAAGGAAGTAAGGTGAGCTGTTGGAGAATTGGACTGTCAGGAAAATGGGTCAACGAAATAGCTATCAGTGAAATTAATTTATACCATTTTGAGTAGCATATTTTTTATTAATAGAGTCATAAAGCGATTTCTATAAGCCAGGGTATTATTACCAATCTTTACAAAAGTGTACTTGATACGCGTTATTTTTCATATGCCATTCGTAGATCAGAAAACAATATGTTATCGTTTTGCAATTAAACTTATAACTAAATATTCAATGCATAAAAACATTATTATGGTTGGCCATATTATACGTTATGAATTGACCGTTCTTGAATATTGTAGATTAAATGTATGAATTAAACCATTCTCTTGGATATTTCGCTTGGTGTCGGTATATTGCGTCATTCATTACTTTTTTGACTGTTCTCATTGCATATAATGTTAAATTTCAAATATGAAACAAGAGGTATTATGTGATCTGTGATAAGAAATAATCATAAATAAATGACGCGTTTTATACATCGGGTTAATGCGTCGCGTTAGTCAAATTTTGATTATTCCAGTTCACTATTTCTACGATTCATTGTAGATATTCATTATGATGAGCATCTGTAACATGAAATCTATGATTATAAACTAAAATAATACAATATGAAGAGGTTAAGCGGAATTTATACACATCTATCAGCATTTCTTTACATAAGAGGATTAAGTCTGTTTCTTATTATTTCATTTATTTATTGTAAGTATAATAAGGCGCTATCCAATTGGCAGTTAATTTAGAAATAATTTCTAAAAGAGTATATTGTTTTAGGAGTTACTATTTATTTAGAAACACAAATAAAGACTTAGAGCGATATGATTATGTTAAACTTAGACGGTCGGAAGGTTATGCGACTGTGCCTTCGATTGAAATTGTTCATTCTCGATCTGCAACAAATAATGATTAAATTCTATATCGATATGGTTGCCGCCAAGGGAAACTTGACTTCGAGCTTTTAATTATATTTGTATCGGATACAATCCCTAACAAATTAGACTGATCGTGTCCGGTACAAAATATGATTAAAAGCCTGAAGTCGGGTTTTTCCTTGGCATCACCCATATGGTGGCTAAAATTTATCATAATTGAGGAGCCAAATTCGATCAGGAATCATGGACTTGAAATCTATCTAACTTTGATAATCAGTTGGCTGAATAAAGACGTGATATAATCCCGTGCTGTCTGTTTTTGTGATTGGTCTCCTAATAAATAAAATAATCAGTTTTGTAAACTGTAGTAACACACAATGTTAACAACTAATTCGCAGTCTTTACTTACGTCCGAGATCAAAAAGCAACTTAATTACCCAAATAAGTTTGTGATATCATAATCAAACTCTCGTCACTCACACTAGCAAACGTTAATGTGTATTTTTCCCATTAGAGTACTGGGAGAGAGATCCTGCACTATGAGAAAGCGTAACGGATTGGGATCTTCGTTCTATCAATGAAATGCCCAGCTTGACATGCGATGAAGCACATAAAACACTGTCGAATGAACTCAAAATACTTCTTAATCACCTTGCTGAGAATAGTCGTGGATGGTGCAAGGCAAAAGCGATCAAGGAACAGCTACAGGTTTGTTTTATACTTTGTTATGTCAAAATTGCGTAGCTGTACCCTGCGGGCTCTATCAATTGACTCCTTTGCTTGCCTGAAGTGGGTAGCACGTTATGGTCTGGTCTTAAAGGTCCCACTATGGCATGTGTGGTTATGCAATCAATTTTTTTGCAAAGTCGTACTCTGCGGATTCTATCAATTGACGGGCATTCCTCTGCTTGCTTGAAGTCCCACTATAACATGTGTGACCGTGCAATCAATTTTGATATTTATCATCTGCTATTTAACATTTACTTACAGTCTTCTTTTCTGAACTTTTATGGCTACAAAACTCCAGTAATACAGTGATTTGAAAGGAGTAATACTACGGGTTACAGTTGCAAATAAGATCAATGAAAGTAAGTTATTCTGCTCTACCTGATTCTGAATTAATTTACTGTTTATCTTTCCTCTTATACATTGTAATTATTAGCATAAAATCAAAGTTGTAACAAGGAATGCTACAAGTACAATAGCAAAAGCTTATTACATATTAAGTGGTTGTGGGATCCCAAAACATTTCTGGATAGATTACAAAAATTTAGATCATAATATCGATAATGATGAGGAGAATACAGATCTTTTGGAACAATCAACTAGTAATACAAAAACTTAAATCATGTTAATTATGATAATAATAAGGAGAATATGAATTTTTTGAAACAATTAATTAGTAAAAAATCATTTATATAATTGATCAGTAATTACAAAACTTAGATTATAATGTTATTGTTAGTAATAATAAGGTGAATATAAACTTTTTGAAGCAATCAATAAAATCTTATTGAAAATTATTTGGAAAAATTTATACACTTAAAATTAAATTTTAATTATATGTAGTTGCTAAGAAGTGATCATAAAGTGAAGAAGTTTTTTTTATTAATTTACTAAAAATTTTTCTGAAAAGTTATATTTATGTTTATTTATTATTAATACATTGATATAATTACCAAATTACTATTTTCAAATAAGCAGAATAAAACCATTATTTTAGTAGTCAAAAATAACTAAAACTTAAAAATTTTTTTGTAAATTTATTAAAAAATTACAGTTAATAATGTTAAAAAACTATATAATATTCTTTTTAAAATATTTATACTAAATTAATACAAATATAATCAAAAACCTTATTTTAATTTTAATTTTATTAATAGTGTTTAGCTTTTAAAATAGCATAAGTAAAGTTGGATTTTATTGATTAATAAATGATTAACATTATTAAAAATTTTGATTGGTCAATTTACAGATAAGTTACATTGATCAATTTACAGATAAGTTTTTTCTATTGATTTTATTAGTTAATATCCATTAACTAGCTATAGCAGAAATGAGATTGATCACAAGAAATAATTCTAATATCTCATAATCCATAAAACTCTAATTTGCTCAGAAATTACAAGATTAAGGATTATCATTAATATGTTGTAATTTTAAATTTTGCTCAAAAAAACAAACAAAAATTATAATAAAAAATTAGAAACTTATTATGATTCAAAAAATGAAGGCTCATGTTTTATATGGAATTGTAAAGAAAAAATAGGCCATTTTTATAAATTTATTTCATTAGTATATAAAAAAGCCTAAAAGAAAGGAACCTATGACTCCTATGTCTATTTAACAATTAGATAATAATTGTGCTATCAGCACTATCTAAATATAGCTAAGCCTGATCAATCTTAGAGATTAAAGGTTCTTATTTTAATAAATTAAAATATTAACAATTCTAAACAATTACTGAAAACAAAGTTTTCAATTTTAACAAATTAAAATATAATTGAATCTTGAAAGGCAGAGGTTCAATTACAATAGCAATTGATAAAGAAAATATATTATATAGTAATAAATATAATTATTATGTTTATTATTTATTGTTGTTAATAAAATGTAACTAAAAATGCATACATAGTAGCAAAAATAATAAAATAGTAGTTTAAATGAGAGGTACTACTATATTATATATAGTCTTATATAGTAACCTTTTATTTAGAAATAACATTTGTTAAACAAATTGAAATACTTACAAGGATTTTATATAAGAAGCATCACTATTTACTAATATAAGCTTTTATCATGTTTACTTTTAACAAATGATTGAGAATGAAGATTCTCACCTAATAGGTTTTTTTAATTAAATAGTTAAAGCATTGATACTTAATAATAGATCCATTTACAATAAAATTAAAGCATAAAAATTGGTTATAAGTTTATATTATATAATAGCAAAAATGCAAAGTAAGTTTGTCAATAACTTAAAATTAAAAGTCAGATTATACTTACTAATATCAAAAACATCTTGTACTGCAATTAATACTATGCATAGTATAGGATTTTCTTCTTGCTACTAAACAATTTATAATTATATGCAAAAGCTTGCAACCAAACATCCTAAAAAAATTAGAGAATATTTCTCTATATAGATAAGTATTTGCAATATAATAAACTTTTTATATCAACTTATTATTAGAGTTGTTAATAAGTTGGATTGAGTTGGGTTAAAAAATTTCTCAACCAACTTCAACTTGAGTTGAGTTCATTTTAGTGTAGCTCTGGAGTATGCTACTTTATTAACAATTCAAGTATTATGCAATACTTTAATTAAAAGCACAGTGAGTCCTTTTTATAAAAATAAGAATTAATCATTGAATCTTTTAATAAAATTTTAAAAATTCATAGAAAATCATTTCTCAAAAATTACTTAAAATTTTAACAATTGATTCTCATCTTTATCTTTAAGTTAAAGATACTATATAGAAATTACTATTAGATAAATAAATTAAATTACTTAGAAACCTGAGTAATTTAATAATACCTAACTAGTAATTTTTTTAAAGAAGTACAATCTTTAAGTTCAGAACTAATGTATTTAAAAATTTATGCATTGATGTGAATTCACTGTATTTAAGATAACTATTATTCAATAAGAGGTTTTATTAAAAATAATTTAATAAATTTAATATTAAATAGAAAGTTTTTTTTTCATTACACTCTTTCCAATGATTAGTTTTTTTACAAATTTAGTCAAAACACAAAACTATAAATAACTTAACAAACAGCATAGAAAACATATGAAAAAATATTAAGAAAAAAGAAGCAGATAGACAAAACAATAACTAAAATACAAAGTTGCAATAAAAGAAGAAAATTATAAAACATAACAGCAGTTCTTGTAGAAAATAAAGGAAATTTTTGAAAAAATTGGAATTTTCTAGGGAACTATTACTGATCCAGAAAAGAACAGACAACTACATATAATCAGTCATTTGAGCAAACAATGAGTAAACAAACACAACATGTACAAATCTGAAAATAAACAATATATACAACAAATAAACAAAGAAACAGGTAATAGAACTAGATATGCAAAGTAGACTAGAACAAGATTTGGAGAATATAAAAGTTGTACAAACATAGAGTTTACTCAAATACATTAGTAATTATAAGACAAAAGTAATAAGGTATATAGACAGCAAAGAAATTATTAAAGTTTTAGATATAATAAAACTAATAAGCCCAGATGATATAGAGTTAATACCAAAAAGCTTAGTAGTAGAAGACATAAACAAAATTACAGTATATGATCTGCTTCTATATGATCAAATAATAATAACATTTAGGAAAGCAAATAGCATAGAATTACAAAACAAAAATATAGAAGAATGTGTTAGGAAATCAAAAACATGAGCCTGAACCCAAAATCAGTTGACTTTCTTTTAAATATAAAGTCAAAAGAGAATTTTGTAAAAAAAGACAAGATGCAAAGAATAGAAATTATAACAAATAATAAGAATATTAAAGCAGAAAGTAGTAAAAGAAGAAGATAATATCTAGAAGAAGAAAAAGAAGAGAAAAAAGAGAAGAAAATGAAAGAGAAAAAAGAAAAAGTTTTTGATAATGCAGAAAGACAAGAGAGAAAAAAGTCACAAACTAAGAAGTTAGAAAAACAATTACAGATAAAAAAAAGAACAGATATCTCATTAAAATACAGTGTATAGATCCAACAAATAGAAAATACTGTAACAACAGCTTGTACAAAATCAAAGTACCAATTAACAATCTAAAAGAAAACATGGTCCAAGAAAGATTACAATATATAAAGACTGTATTAGGAGAAAACAAGCATATAAAGTTAGTTAAAGAAAAAGCAACTAGAGAAAACAAATGGATGGAGTTAGATTTTGACTGTAGCAGCAGCAGAGAAGTGGCAATAAAAGAACTTTACAAGAAAGACATAACAACAACAGAAGCTACAAAAGAAGAAAAAACAAGAACAAAACAATGTATAGAAACAAAAACACTATATAGAAATCAAGAAGAAAAAAGAAACATTACAATAAATGCACTTAATGGAAAAGATAAAGGGAAAGAAAAAGAAAAAACAAACAAATTTTTAACAATTTAGAACCTTCTAGCAAATGTAAAAAAGAAAGAAGTCAAATTTATCTGCAAAAATATACAAAATGCACAAGTGGTTAAAATCAAAAGAACAAGATTTAAGATGTTAGCAATAATACAATCTACATTTTTAGAAAAAGAAAGAGCCCCATAGGCACTATTATTTGATAATAACAACCTAGTACAGATAATGTAAGGGTATAAAGACTATATACAAAAAGAGAACCAAGAACAATATACTGCTAAACTAATGGGTTTAGCAAGAGAAGCCTCTGAGGTCCTGCTGCTAAAATGCCTAAGAAACAAGAAAGTAAAAGCAGTACATATTTCTCCAAACAGAAATGGAAACTCAAGAAGCACAGTAACAGTTACTTTTGCAAATAACATAGATCTAAAAAGAGCTATAAGCAAACCAATAAGATATTATAACTATATACTATATTGAAAGTCAAGAGAAAAAGTAGCAGCAGAATATACAAATCTTAAAGAAACAAACAAATACAAATATAACATACAGAAGCAAGAAGAAAAGAAGTTGAAATTTATAAAAGACCAAGCAACAAGCAAGAAACTAAAGCAAAATGAGAATATCAAAAAGAACCAGAAAAAAGGCAATAAAGAAAACAATGAAATAGCAAAAAAAGATTTGGGAAAAACACAAACTTCACTAAACAATTCTTTAAGACATATTAGAAAAGCTAGAGAGGATAAGTAAATGACAGGCTCAGTCTGTTCAACACTTCTGAAAGTAGTTATAATTAAAAACACAAATATGGATAAGAAGATTACAAAATTCCTGCAAAATAAAAAAAAAGCATTTGAGAAAAAACAAGTAAAACAACCTTCTTATTCAATAAAAATTAAAAGCAAAAAAGGTAAAGAAAAAGAAGATAACATAATAGTACTAGAAAATAATCAGTTTAAAGAAAAGTAGAAACAAAAAGCCAGAAAAGAACTTAAAATAGCATGTCACAATATTAATAAACTTAAAACTAAGGAATGAAAATTAGGAAATTTGACTGAATAGGCAAAAAAAGAAGAAATAACAATCTTAGATATAGTGAAAACAAACCTGGCAGAAAGAGAAGGAAATTGTTTACTATACAACCTAAATACACAGTATAAAGGTTTTTAGACTAGTGCAGCACAAGACAAAAAAAAAGGATCAGATGTAAGAATTTTGATAAATAAAAAATGAAAAAAGCATATGGGAGCTATAACAAGGAGTAGCAAATATATGATAGAAATACGAATATACTTCAAACAATTAGAGCTAATTGTAATAGGAATATATATATTATCAAATGATAAATTGATCAGCAGAAGTATACAATAGAAAGTGATAAAGATAATTTCAAAAAAAAAAAAGCACATGCAAATAATTATATTTGGAAAGTTCAATCACACAATGAACAACATATTAGATAAATAACATCTATAAACAACAAGTTACAAAAAGTTATCAATATTTAGTTAGCTCAAAAAGCAAGAGTTTGCAAATATATATAGAAGCCTCTATCTAACAAAAAAAGCATACACATTGTCAAACAAAGACACCACAACAAGAATAGATTATATTTGAATATTAGAAGTTCTTGTATTAGGTTTGCAGAATACAGAAATAGAAGATGCAAAAGAACTAACAGATAGTAATCACAAGATAGTAATTACAGAAATTTGGATAGAATATGCAGTAGCAAAAAATAGCAAAGCAGAGATTAAACGTAAAAACCAAACAAGAACAGTATATTTGTATGATGAAGCAAAGCAAGAAGTTTGGGAAGAGTATACAACAGAACTACAGAGACAGCTAAAATAGAAAAAAGCAATAAAATAATTGTTAAAAAATAATATTAACACTAATTGTAAAACAAATGCAATAAGTAATATGTGAAAAGCAATAGAATATATTATACTTGAAGCAGCAAACAAACATATTTCAAAAAAGAAGGTCTTTAATACAAAGATAAATAGAAGGCAAACTTAAAGAAAACAACAGCACCATAAATACATTGTAAAGCTACAACAAATAATCAAAAAGGCAAAAAAAAAAAGAATCAAGAAACAGAAAAAGAAGAAAAAGAAGAAATAAATAGGAAACTTAAAGCAATAAGAAGGAAAATAGAAGTGATACTGCCAGAATTACACAGATAGTAGACAAAAGCCTGAATAGAAGATATTAAAGGCTAGTAAAGAATACTTAAAGAAAAGAGAAAAGAAGAATGAGAGTAGTAACAAAGAAAGCAAATTCAAGAAAATATAAACAAAAGATTTGAAATAATTAAAACAGATTAAGGCAGGATGATTGTTAGCCTTCTTAATAGACCATACAAAAAGATAGTTTTTGATAGATTTATGATATGAGAAAAAAAAATGAAGAACTAATAAAAGAGCCTGATGCAGTAAAAGCAGAACTAGAAGAACACTATAAAAACCAGTTTCAGAAAAAGAAGACCAAGCTAGAAAAAATGTCAGAAGAATAGAAAGAGATATATGAGCCAAGAAGTTGGATTAACAATTCATAATACAATGAAGTAGAAAAGAAAATAAATGAAAAAAAATAAAATGAAATACTAAGAAAACTCAAACAGGCACAGCTCTAGAAATATCTGATATAAGCTACATATTAATCAAGCATGCAAATGGAAAAACACAAGAAATATTTAGAATGTTTGCAGATCTTATATTAGAAAAGGGTGAAATACCAAGCAAGTAGAAAATAGTGCAACTATATTTAATTCCAAAAAACATTGAAAAAAGCTATAGTCTTAATAATATAAGATCAATTGAACTAATTGAAACCTTTAGAAAAGTGGTTACCAAAGTAATAACAAGAAGATTAGGCAAAGTATTCATAGAGAGACAGATACTCAAAGGTTCAAATTATGCAGATCTGCCAGGCAACTTTACAGAATAACCAATACACATTTTAAACATGATAATAGAAAAAGCCCAAGAGAAAAATAAAGAATTATGGATGCTTTTGCAAAACATAAAGAAAGCATTCAACTCAGTCCTATTAGAGAGCCTAGAACTGGCACTTAAAAGAGTTAAAATACTACAGAAGATGAGAAAATATATAATGAATCTTTTCTTCAAAAGATAACTAAAAGTTATTACAGCATATGGTCTAACAGAAGAAATAATAGCAGAAGATGAAATAGATCAAGATGAAATAATCTTACCTCTAATATGGCAGCTCTTCTATGATCCACTACTAAAAAGGATTTAAAAAGATAAAACACTTGGCTATATAGTAGAACAGAAAATAGAAGAAAGAACATATAGCAATACTGTTACAAGTTACAAACAAGCTGCAATAGCATATACAGATAACACTACATAGATTGCAAATAGCAAAGAGCAACTATTAAGAATCTTAGAAATCACAGAAGAATTTTTTAAAGCTAATGATATTGAAATAAATAGATTCAAGTCAAAACTAATAAAAATGAATACTAAGCTTGAAGAAGAAAAAAGAAAGATTCTTTTTGGTCAAAGCAGAATAAGAGAAGAACCAAAAAACAGAATAGTAAGATCACTTGAAATTTGGCTAAATAATAGAATGAAGGAATCATTGGTAGGAAAAAAAGCAAAAGGAATAGTTAGTCAAACAGTCAAAACCTCAGATACAAAAAAATGATGATGAGCCAAATTGAATACATAAACAATATAGTAATTATTCCAAAATTGGGATATCTGCTACAACTAACAAAGATGACAGAAAAGACAATTAACAAAATACATTAACCTCTAATATGTCTAGCAAAACACAAATGCAATATGATGTATACAGCAAATAATTGCATAATAGAACACAAAAATCTTGGCAACTATAAGACATTAGAACAAGAGATAACAGCAAAACAAATAAACAGCATATTTGTAAGACTGAACAAAAAAAGATAGTTTAGATGAACTAGCAAGACTTAGAATAACTCAAGATTGCCAAATGGCAGGCTTAACAGAAGATATATAGGATGCAAAACCAGAATCAGAAGAGAGAAAATATTGGAAGAACAACTTAGCATATTAAACAATAGCCAAAGCAAAAGATATAGGTATAGGCATTAGAGTAAAAGAATGCTTATGGAGGGTGTATGGACACAGAAACAAAATAAGAAACATAATAGAAGTGGAAACATGAAAAGCAAGCAGTACCAAAATAAATAGCTAGGAATTAATATATTTAAATTAGCTAATAAACACAAAAGGCAAAAAGCTGATTATATGGAGATAGCTCAAAAGTTTTCAAGGAAGGTCATGTAAAGGAAAAAAGTTAAAATAGTTTAGCAAAATTGAAAAAAAAACATTAATAATACAAGCAAACAGAAAAGTATGCAATCAATACAAAGTGAACAATTATAATACACAAGTACTAAAGATCATATAGACAAAAGTGTTAGAAGACAAAAGAAGAAGAGAGTGAATTATATACAAATCAAAGAGTGACCAACAACTAGGCAAAGTAGCTAAGAAAAAAGAAAAAGAAATTTTAACTGAATATTGGTTAATGCACAAAGAAAAAAAAAACCATTAACAGAAATAAGCAAGTGCAAAGGATGTGAAAACATACAAATACAGACAATAGATAGATGTAAAAAGTGGATTCAACTAGACCACAACATAAAAGCTATTCCAAAATTAATAATAGAAAAAAATAATAATAAAATCAATATGACAATAGACCAATTAAAAAAAAAGAGAACAATAGAGGAATGAAGAAATAAGAAAAGAGAATTAGTCAGGCTCAAACAAGTAGAAGAATTAGAAATAGAAATAATAAGAAAGCAAGGATTAGATAATATGCTCACAGAACAGCTAATAGAGATCATAACAAAAAACAAAGAAAGAAACAAAGAAAGATATAATTTTTATACAGATAGAGCATTATACAAAAAAGGTGAAAAGAACAATATAGAAAGAATGGGTATTGGATAGGTGCAAATAGGAGAGGAAGCCAATTGGTCAGAAGAAAAAATGGCACTAGGCCTAGAAGGATGACTATCAGTAACTTTAGCAGAGCTGATAGCAATATGGGTAGCAATTCTAACAGTATCTGAAGGAAAAAACATAAAAATTCATACAGATAATAATATAGCAATAAGAAATATTAGTAATGCATTACAAAGCACAAATGATAAGAAAATTCTAAAAAAGAAAAATACAATGTGGATATTAAATATTACAGAGCTAGTCAAAAAGAAGAATACTAATATAGAATTAATTAAAGTCAAAAGCTACAGTGAAGACAAATGGAATGACAAAGCAAATTTTTTAGCAAAAAAAGAAGCAAACTGCAAAGAAGTAATCCAAATAGAAAAACTTAAATGCAAAGAAATAGAATACCAACTAGAATAGAAAAAGAAAAGAATAGATATACCCACAAGACTTCTTTGCAAAATAATTGCAAATGCCAAAATAGGAGCCAATTGGAGAGACATAAATTTGATCAGAATTCTGGAACCAGAAACAGAACATACACGTTACAACTGGTCAAGTTTTTGAAAAGAAATGAATAGAACAAAAGAAGTATGTTGTACCTTAAGGAAACTAAATATAAGAAGAGCTACAGTGATTAAGTGTATAATGAATAGCCTACTGACACTAGTAGAGCTAAATAAAAGAAGACCAGAAGTATATACAACAACAAAATGCCAAGTCTGTTAAAGTGGTGAAGATGAAACTCAAAAATACTTAGCAAGCTGTAATGAACAAAAAAGTATATGAAAACAAATACAAAAAGTTTCAACAGCAACAGCATGAAACAGACTCAAAGAAGAAGGAAAAACCAGAATTCCAACACAAATATTATACAAAGCACTATTTGGAAAAACAGAAGCAGAAGAAGTTCTGAATAGAAAGGTGCTAATAAAAGAGCTAATAACAATAGAAGTAAGAGAAAGATTTAATAAGCTGCTAAGCAAGCAAGCAGTAAAAAAATATCTCAACATAGTAACAAGAACAGTATGGAATACCTTTTACGATCAAATATAAAGAGTCTAATGTGAAAAAATACAAAAGTGAAAAAAAGAAGTTAATATAACAAGTAAAATGAAAAAAGGTATTCAGGCAGAAGAAAATGTAGCAAAAAGTAAAGAAAAAGCAATAAAAAAAAAGAAAAAGAAAAAAAAAAAAAAAAAAAAAAAATAGAAAAAACAAGCTAAAGAAAAAAAAAGCTTAAAAGACAATTAATATGCTTGTTATAGAAAGAGAAAGACCTTTCTAATATAGCTTTAAGTAGTTAGACAAGCATTCTATCTCTAACTAAGATAGTGCAGCAGGTTGCACTTAGGTACTATTAGAGTAACTGAGTGATGCTAAACTTAGATATTAGAAAATTCTATGTAATTATATATGTATTTAGTTTTAAGAATCTTAATAAAATACTAGCATAACTGCTTAAGGCAAAAAAAAAAAATTTAATAAATTTAATAATTAGAATAATATTAAAAATAATTTAATAAATTTAATAATTAAATAATATTAAAAATACTTTAATAGACTTATGAATTGATAGCACAGTAGTTAGCACTCTTGAGTTACAATTGCAAAATCATGGGTTCAAATCCAACTGAAAGGACAATGCTTAGCTAGGACCACAATTGGAAATAATTATTAAAAGAATTCCTTCAATTAAGAACAAAGACTATATATTTAAATGCAGTCTGGTAGCATAATCATGAGATCAGAAACAATCAGATAAGGCATAATCTGTCAACAAAAGATGCTAAAATTGAGTAAACCTAGTTTAAAAAGAATTAAAAACAGTTAGGACATTAACAAAATAGGAAAGAAAACTGTGAGGCTATAGTAATAAGGAACTGTAGACTCTGTTAGAGTCCTACATTTTAGAACCAGAGACCCAGGATATTACTAAGGTAATATACTTACCTTCACATAGCACAGAATAGCTAGGGAATACCACAGGTGATGTACATAGCAATGAAGTATATTAACTCACAAAAACTGAATAATATAAGGCCACTAATCATCCATTGATCTTCACTGAATGATGACTCTGATCTTAAGAGAAGTAAGAGATTCTAAGGTGTCTAAGGACCTTCAGAATAGCAAAGGGAGGTAAAAATCAAAAAAAAAGAAAAAAATACTTTAATAAATTTAATAATTAGAATAATTACTTATACATATTTAATTTAAATGACTATTACAACATCTATAAGAAAAAAAGACCTAATACAGTAACTTTATCTACTACTATATATATGATTACTTGTGTCTATAAGCAAGTTTCAGCTTGTGCATCTGTTCCTTATGTTTATAACAATATATCAGTCTATAATTCCTTAAACATTGATGCAAGTAATATATATTTTTGATTAATTCATAACTATCATAGAATATTTGATATTAGTCATGCTAATTATAAAAACTAGTAGTTTTCTAATAAAAAATTGTATATTGAAAAGTTTGATCAAATTGACTTGCTTACAGTTCATAGTTATGATAATGCAATTTTAGAAAAAAAAGAAGAATAGTCAATAAAAAGAGTATAATTAGTTGGCCTTTAAGAAAAAAATTTACATTTTTTAGATAATTATATAAAAGCATTTTAAATAGTTCTAGATATTAATAATAAGACTTGACATTTAACTAATATGATTGCATTAGTGGTGGTGTAATAAAATTTACTAAAAACTATCAAGCTGTAGCAAATTTTAAAGTGATGAAGGTCGAGTGGAAGATCTTTTATT
>CAJVQA010003652.1:0-19030 GCA_910591915.1 Cetraspora pellucida | reverse complement strand
CTCAGTTTTCGTCCCCCGTTGGACTTGAACCGGCAACCTTACGATTGGTGACCTGGGAGCGTAACCACTTCGCTACCGACCTGCAGGTCTTTTTATTTATTTTGTTTTTTATTATTAAGCAAAAAATATTTTAGATAATAATTATAATTAAAATAATTTTAGTTATAACTAATGCTAAAATTTAAACATATTTTGATATGAATTTTTAAAAAAAGAAATAATATTATAGTGCTATAGTATCTTAGTGCTACTCTATATATAAAACATATAATTAGTATAACATGTAAATCAAAACAATCTTTTTTTTTTATAAAAAATTAAACTTTTAATTAAATTTAAATTAAAATTAAAATTAAAGTTAGACAAGATATAACTTATGCTAAAATTTTGCAAAGAATTTTTTTATTAATATACAAAAAATGATTTTCTAGTCAAAATTTTGAGATATAATTAATTTTTTAAAAATTTAATATTTTTGTTACACAAAATAATGATCTACATATTACACCTGATCATAAATTTTAATTGGTCACAATACTTTAGTACTATAAAATAAATCCTTTTAAAAAATTTTAAGAACATTTTTCTTTGTTTTTTTTTTATGTTTGAGTTATTGTTTAGAGTTAGAATTGATAATTAAAGAGTATATGTGAATTTTAGTAAATGTGCTTTTCCCAAGTTCCTATTGGCTCACCAAATTACATGTTATTTTATTCTTAAAAAGTTAAGTTCAATATCAGAATTATTAGACAAAATCTTACAAAAAAAGTTTTTTTGTTAGTACGCAAAAGGTGATTTAGGCTAAATTATGAGATAAATGAGTCTTTTCAAAAACAATTGATTGTTTTTTTTTAATTTTTATGTTACACCTGATCTTGTTCTCTGATTCGGCTGTATATGCATCACGTTATTAAAGATCGTCAATTTTATCCAATTATAAATGCGATTTACTCACGACCAATAGTAACTTTGGGGAAAATTAGTTTAGCAGTGCTTATATTTTCAAAATTTCAGTATCAGTCGATTTCAGCATTAGCCGCAATAATTCTTAAAATCAATTTACAATAAATTAGCTTATAATAATGTTGTCATTCGTCGTTAAAAGTCGAATCTCAATTTAAAGTGGTAACCAGTATGTTAGTGATATAAGAAAGATGACAGACACACACTGATCACGGGTATTGAACTTGACCAATCAAATTTAATGGCTAGAGTAATACAAGGCATTGAACCAATTAGCGCTTAGTAGTATTAAAAGAAAAACCGAATATATATATATATACAATCGTTTTAAACTGATGTAATCTAAAATTTCCAAATACGTAAAAAATATATTGAATTACCTTTTCGAAAAAGGTATTAAACCATTTTTATGACGCAAAAAAAAAAAAAAAATTATACAATTTTTTTAAGGTTTGCAATAGAAAATGATACCTTATTTGGCCACAATTTCAATATAACTTCTATATATATTGTTAACCATTTAAGGGTAGGGTATTTTAGTTAATGTTTAGTCTAAAATAATGATAACGATAATCCATTTCATAAGTTCCGGATGGATAGGCAGGAATATTATCCGGTAATTGTTCTCATTTAATTTTGTACTAATGATACAATATCATATGATTGTGATATTGCTATAGACACATTTGTTAAATTCAATTATTTCTGATGAGAATTTTTTACAATGAATATCGATATGTCTAACACAGTTATATTTTTATCACAGGTTTATACACCTAATTCGGACAAAATCCGAATTGGGTGTACAAAACCTGCAATTATTATCTTGATGAAATATCTTTTAAACAGATGAACTGCCATTACAGAATGAACTCATTGATACCATTTACGTACAGTAATGGGCTTATGTAATGTCACCGGGGCTGATTAAATAGGTACGAGGGACTTGAAGTTTGCCATAAAAACTAAAATTTATGTGGAATTTCAACCCAAATTTATTATGTTGAGTTATCTGTCACATGTATAATGTAAACTACAGTATATTAATGAAAAAAATAATTCTTCAAAGATGGATAAGAATAAAGGTGTGAAAAATGAAGAATCTGGAAATTATGATTCTTAAAAATTAAAGGCCAGATCAGGGTTTTTTTGTTTCAACAGGAACAGAAAAAGAAATCCGGGGAAATAATTGGTAATTACTTTTTTGTGGCGGAAAATAAAGTTGTTATTCTCCCTTTTACAAATCGCAGGTCGGTTGTATTTCCTTATTAAGTTAAAGTTATCCCCAAAATGAGCGAAAGCCGTAACCTAAAATTAATAAGACGGTGAATAATTGATGTGCGTATGATCGAAGGTGACTGGTATTAAAAAATGGGGCAACCAATCAAATCTGCATACGCAAAAAATACCACGTATGTACTAGGGATCTGCAACCACACCTTGGTAGTTAGTCCGTACGTACATGCACATGCCTAACAAAGGTAAGCATGCTAATGAGCATGCCTTATTCATATGGTACATAATGTTCATTTGTTCGACCAGTTTATTATTTTATTTTACTATATCGATTGATATATTATTAGCTTAATTTTTTATCCTGAAAAGATTGATCGGCGCATATATGATGTGTATATTTATTAAAATTTCAGGGCTAATTTAAGTTATCGCTATATCAATACTCACACCGATTCCTGGTTTTTAGTAATATATGCAAATCCCGAACACGGGCACGGGAACTATGTTTTAATATAACCATACTCGGCACTTACAGAAGTGCGCCAACCATATATTTAAAAAAGGAAAGAAAAATTTGGCGTCAAAACAACTTTGAGATACTAATTGTTAGAAATGCAATTTTGTGTATAAAAAAACTTTGTTTTTTAATTACTAACCTTGAATTCTAATTTATTTATATAATTTCTCTTTTTGGCCTTTTTGGCGCAAATCCCTTGTAGAACCCTATTAATGATGGACACTATGCAGGATCTTCACGGTGAAATCCTAGCCGAGACGAAAACTAGTGACGGACTTAACCAATCAACGGAAATAAAAATAATAAAATAAATTTAAAGCAACAAACCCTATCGTTACAATTTGGATTAGTGTCGAGGGAGAACCTCATAGACATTCGTATGATTGCTACTTCGAATCAAATACCGGGTAACCATGTAGTTATACAATTTAAATATTTTATGAGAATGTAACGTTTCATTCATTTACTAACAAGAACACCAAACTTAATCATCTTTCACTTTGTAAAAATGGTAAGATTTAATATAAAAATACTGTAATCCAAAAATAATCCCAAAACTGAGATACTTCGCTTAGAAGACAAATATAATAATCGTTATTACTATTACTAGCCATAATAGCTATATGTAAGTACTGAACGCAAAGAAGCACTTAAGTGGTTTACAGAGAGTTTTTAAATCAAGCTCTTTACAAGCTACTTAACTTTGTTTAGATCTAAATCTTTTGGTTGGAGTATAAATAGATACATGTATATCTTAAGGATATAGACCAAGATACCAATCATCACTTATATAAGTAGTAACGGTCGAGAAATGATGTTATTATAATCAATACTGCAATAAAGTGTAAAGTTTCCGGGGAGTAGCGGAGGATACGTATTATGGGGGGGTAATAGACCAGATTTTGTGTCCGCACCTATTTTTAGATAGATGATCATCAATTATAAACTATATCAACCAATATATTTACCGTTACTTTTATTTTTAACTACGCTCCGGATATCTAACAATATCTGTTTTTCTAGTAACTAGAAAAACAGATACTGTTGGAGTGTAATTAAAAATAAAAGTAAATCTATTGGTTGATATAGTTGATAATTGATGATCATCCATCTAAAAATAGGTGCGGACACAAAATCTGATCTATTATTTTACGACAGGGCGAAACATGAGTTGCGAAATAGTGAAATCCCGCTATGATCATCACATGAGGGCAGGGTTGGCAATGGAGCCAAAAAACTAGTATCCATTGGCTCCATTGGGCTTCATTGCCAACCTTGCATGAGGGCGAAATCCGCTTTTATATAATAAAAGCCATAATAAACCGCGGATTTCACCCTAACCCGATCTACAAAGCGGATTTCACTATTTCGCAACTCAGGTTTCACCCTGTTCTATTATTTTTTCGTGTATTAAATTTATGGTTATGTGTTGCTCTATATAAATTAACCAAGATCTTGCATTCTAATTAGTTTCCCCAGAGATCACATGTCTACCATTTTGGCTAGGACAATTTGCTCAGTATACCTTTTTTCAAAGAAGTTTTCTCTTATTATTCACAAGCTTTCTGATTAAATACCAAATATATGCACATTGTGCACGTATTTTATTGTATATATACTCAAATTTGTCTATAATAATATACAACAAATTTATATATAATGCACATACTTTTGGGTTCAAGTTTTATACACTGGGATAAGATATAGGATTCCCACTTATACACATATCGACCAGAGAGAGTTACCGGAATATTATTATAATATGAATTTGAAATTATGATTGGCTAATGTAAATCAATTGCCCGAGTAACTTATTTATAAAGTACTTTTTGGAAATACAACGTTTCACCAATAAAAAATCATCGCAAAAACTATTTTCGCTTAGATAGAACGTCTATATTTATTATGCAAAAATAACCAGTAATAGTCAGTATCCCCATGAACTTTATTTAGAAGACAATATATGCCTACCGTTTATTGGACCAGACCAAATTATACTGTATAGTGAAGGTAACTGGAAACGTTTTCGTCTAAAACTATTTTATTACGTTAGGTTTAAATAACCTTTTATTTCTAACTGTTAATTTGTGTAGGTGCAAGCTCTTTAGTATAAAAGATCCGGGCTTAAGATTAAATTTTGTCGGTTATTGTAGTGTGTTTGGGTTTGTCAACCGTAAATTAATGGTTAAGGTTTTGGGCTATATTTTATCGATTCTTTAATGTAATGAGTTTGGTTTATTAACAATAAATATCACATTTACTCACTTTACACGCATCTATCTATTCTCTAAATATAAATAATAAACATTTTTTTGCGTATATTTATTGTCTGTAAGCTTCTTTATACGAAGTTTTTTTCGGTTTTAGTATTGTAATATTAATTAAAAATTATGTATTTTGATTGGTTAATTATCACAGGTAGATCTACAAAAATTAACCAATCATGCGAATGTCTTCGAAATCCCATATTGGATATCGGAAAATCCACATATTGCATATCATTACACATGATAATCTAATTTATTTTCACAAGAGAATCGGGAAGGTACAATATTTTTTTTTTAGGAAAAAATTATTGGAAATAAGGTAAAAAATGAATTCTTAGAGAATCCTTGTAGATTTATTAATAACGAATACAAGATATCTTTATCTTTAAAAAACTACATTCTTTTACAGTCTAAAAATACAATAATTTCACCAACCTAACCTAATAAAGATAATTTCAATAAATCCAATTACATGAATTCCAGGATAAATTTTTTTTTTTTTGGTTTGACAAAATAAAAAGAAATCTTTTTTTTTTTGGTTTGGCAAAATAAAAAGAATTTATTTTTTGCGAAACCTTTTTTTTTTTTTTTGTCTGCTAAAATAGAATGATTTTTTTTTTTTTTTTTTTTTAGCAAAATAAAAAGAAATCTTTTTTTTTTTTTTTTGTTTGGCAAAAATAGAAAGGATTTTTGAGCAAAATAAAGTTATAGTTTTAATTTGTTTTTTTAGATTTTACAAGCTTACTATGATTAAAAGAAAGTGAAAATGGAAACTTGGATCATATAAAAAATACCATCTATTTTGCCAATTAATGTTCTTTTTTTTTAAAGTCTTTTTGTATACATTCATTTCCTAACTTTCATTATCTGGGTGATCTGAGTATTCGTGAATTGATCCTATAGACCTGATGGGGTCTTATTATAGGACTAGGATTATCACTTTTTATAAATTGTGAGGTGGATGATGTAGACTGCGATGGTGAAACATGATGTGATTGAGGTGAAGGAGTTCGAGATGTTTCTATTGCAGGTTTAGGAAGAGTTATTGGAGGTATTGACTTGCTCATTAAATGATTTATTTGTGAGTGATCAATATGATTAGGAGATATTGGTGACAATGGAGTTCCAGTTCCCGAATTGCCAAGAGATTCTTGATAATTAAATTGTAAAGGTTCTATTATTGAATCTAATTCTAATTCTGGAGCCTTATTTGTTTCTAATGATTTCCCAAAAAAACCCAGGATCATTGAGATGTGATCAGCTGCAGTACTTTTCGTTTTGATGTCACGTTTTTGTCGGCGTTTTCTTCTTTTACCAAACCAAATATACAAAATGAAAGTGATAGAACCGGCAAGTATAATAGCTATTCCAGCAAAAATAACAATATACATGATTTCATTAGGATCATTAACACTTTCTTTATTAATGACATTATTAGTTTCAACGGTATCCCTTTTCCCAAGAGTTATTTGACCGTTTGATGATAACATTTTATCATCAAAGGACAACGTATTTGATTCAAAGGTGGAGTCAATTGCCCAAATAGTCATATTAAGAATTGTAATGTCATCAAAAGGGGCCATATTTGAATCGTTTTCTAATAATTATAAAAATTAATTAAATATTCGTAAATATACGTATATACAGTATTTATAAAATTCATAATCCATAAATATAAAATTTACCGAAAGTGATAGTTAATTGTTTGCCGACTCTATTAGTTGTGTAGTGATATCTGGAAATTTTCGTTATTGATAAATAGGTAAATGGGTAAATGGTAAATGAGACAAATTGACTTCATAAACCAACAACACAAGACACAGAATAAAAAATGATGACAACTATAAAGTGCATACCTCTCAAATGAACTAATGATTTTGGGATGCGACCAAAACCAAAGAGAGGTATCTAGTACAGCTAATGGTTGAGACATCTTGACATCGGACATACCACCATATATAATGATTTTATTGTCTAAGGTCAAGATTGCAGAATGAGCGATTCTTGGATTTGGAATATCACCTTCTGCCACCTTGAAATTTAAAATATGAATTAGTAGAGGGATAAGTTTATATAATACTAAACATAGAAAACTTACAATATCTTGCCATTCATTTATATTGATATCATATACCCAAATTTCTGACATTGGGACGAAGATCGAATCATTTGTTTGGCCACCCAACACAACCATTTTACCATTCGGAAGAATTGTTGCAGAATGGACTGTAATAAAGTCATTGTCAGATATAGTATAAATAAGTATAGAAATTAAAGGTAAAATATAATGCATACATGTTCTTGATCCCGGTCCATAAGTAAAGATCGGTTTAATCCAGTAACTACCCCAATTTTTAGAATTAATATTTGTGATAAAAATGTCATTGGAATAAGTGGTAGTTCCTGAAACAGGAAATTTTCCGCCAAAAATTACAAATAAACCATTATCTGTCATTGCACATGAATAATCTTGTAAATTAAAAGGGAATTCAGTTGAACTTTGGAAGAAATCCCATTTATTATTCTGAGCATTATATTTTCCAAAAATTTGTTCATCATCATCAGCCTGTTGAGAATGTCGACCACCAAAGAAATTTAATTGATTATTTGTTACATGAAATGCGTTATGATATGGAAATGAAAGAAAAATCGAATCTATGTCATCTTCAGATAAATTCATTATATCTGAAGAGGGTAAAGTTTTTGTAATAAAATCATCAGTCTCAGTCTTTTGTAGACCTCCATGATAATATATCTTGTTTCTAACAAGAATTCCAGTTAGACTGTAGACTTTTATAGGATTAACATTCAGAGCATGTACGGCGTATTTAATGCCTGTAATGCTGTTATAGAATGATAAAAAAAGTGAATACTTTGAAAGGTTAATAGCCATGAATATATGCTAATAATTTTATTATTCAAAACAGGCTGTGATGTAAGGAAGTAAATAAAGATAATTCACGTTATTTACTTAGTATTTAGAGGAATGGAAGTTTTTTTTTTTTGAATTTTCTAGAGGTGGTCGAATATTCTGAGAAATGAGGTTTTTTTTTATATAAACTTAAATAATCATGCTAGAATTTGAAGGAAAAGTATTTACTTATTAAACATGATGCATGATTCTCTCATTCCTCAAAAAAATGAAATCGACGAAAACTACATCATGTGTAAATACCCATTTAAATAGATTACGTCCTTGTAAATTCTTTGACAATCAGAATTAAGAGAATCCTTATTCAATGCCCTTTTTGTATGAATCTACACTTTGAATGGGATCATGTGACAATGATCTCAGAATTAAAAATTATTTATTTGTTATATGATCATCCTATGAAAATCTTCTTTATTAGTACGATTACTCAATATGAACATCTTAAGCCCGAAATCCGATCCGATCACAGAATTAAAACTATTTGGGTTTCATATTAATATCATGATCAGAGTTACCGGTCACAATAGCTAACAAAGACGACTAAAGGAAATAGCTAACGAAAATAGCTAGCAAATGGCCAATTGTTTATAAATCAATAATTGTTCATAAATTATTAGTTATCTTAAAAAATGGGACACTGATAAACTTTATCAATTAAATATAATAGATATTTCACGGTTCTCTATACCTATGATTAAAATACCCGGAATATCATGTGATAGTCCAGATGATCACTTAGAATTTAGAATATATTTTTCAGTTGTTTAATAAATAAATTACTTAAAAAGTCACGAGTTTAATTTTGGCAATACTTTTAAGTAAATTAAAGTTTTTCATATATGTATGCATTTATCATGACTAGATAAATGTTTTCGTGCATGGAATCAAAAGTGGATGGATATATGGACATAGTATCTTTCAAAGATAATTTGCTTCATTGAATTAGATAAATTCCGATATTTCCTAAAAATACACCTTCTTTAGGGTTAGTATTCGCATATAAATACATGCTTGTTGCCAATTATTGGTTCAAGTTTGGTATAATTATTCATTTCATGAGCAAAAAAAAAAAAAATTTCAATACTAGCACAAGTTAAGGCATAGATAAGGGTGTAAAATGAAAGCAAATAAAAAACAAAAATCGACTTTATATAATATGTATAAGCCATTATTGTTATCGCTATTGATATTTGTTATCAGAGGTGTTATCAGAAAAGACTTTTACCTGCCATATTGCGTGATTATCTGAAGCACAACCTTGTACACATTTGGTCAATGGTCCAGGATAACCCCTATTTGAAATTGCCATGGGATAATTATTCTAGATCATGACCTATTTACGGTATGATGAATTTTTTTACTGATAACATAATACCCGTGGAATAATTTTGTGTTACATCATAAAATATGTCAGGCGAACATTCAGCGTTGCCGAAAGTATTTCGGCATTTATTTTTGATATGAAATGTCTGAGTTATTTCAGAAATAACGCAGACACTTCATATTAAAAATCAATACTTTCGGCAACGCCGAAATAGTTTCTACGACATGTATAGGGCAGTGCAATATAATTATATAATCAATTAAATATGATAAAAATAGGTAAGTCTCTGGACACCTACAATTCACGTAATTAAACTGATTTTATACACTACGTACGTAGGTAGGTACATGACAATATCTACTTTCTTCAAATAGTTTTTGATTACTTGATCAAGTTGTTTAAGTTTTTTGTTTTTTTTACCGGAATTCGCACTATTTATGGAACTTATTTTAAAACTTATAGAATTCTGTTGGTAGTTACTAAAAAATAGTTCGGCAGCAGAAGTGATCAAAGATTTTTCGATGACTACCTGATTAAATTCGTAAGAAATATTATCAATATTTTAGTTTCTATTTTGAAAAGTAACCATTACAAATTTTGATCCAAGGTTCTTGACAACTGTTTAGTAAAATTCGTAAGACTTTGTTTAAACACTATATTCAGCCAGATAGTTTAAATTAGTAGAATTTGGTTAAAATATTTCTGACCAATTCATTAAGTTAGCTGATTGTTAAAAAAGGTGCAGAGAACGTTCGTTCTATGCCATCACATGAAATTCACGTGAAAATTATGTGTCCGGAGTGTAAAACATACGTTTTTGATACTCCGACAGATACTTTTTTGATACATCGAAACATACCATAAAATTAACCAATAAGGTTGCACGTAAAAAGTATAGAAATTTAGGGTATGTTTAGATGTATCAATAAAGTAGGTGCAGAAGTATCAAAAATGAATGGTTTGCGTCCGGAGTAGGGATCCTCATTTTCTGCCGCGATGGACCCAAATTCTGCCTGCTTTACAAATCAGTTATGCGAATTATGCGATAAATTATGCGAATCAAGCGAAAAGTTGTGACTAGAGTTTCATGTTTTATATATTAAACCCGATTAAAACCGGGCTTAACACATTAAAAATAACGCTGGTTCCAAACTATACGAATAGAGGTGTAAATTTAATGTGTTATGGCAAAAAATTACGTAACTCATTATAGTTACAAGCTACGGTATTACATTCACACCTTTAGTTGCGATCACTTATCAAAAATTACTCCTAATACATTTCCGAATTCTCCTGATACCAATACGACTTCCAATAAAAATTACAATTATACTTATTCTATTCTTCTGCTCTAATTTTACCATTTTATGCGCAGATTATCCTCTATTAATTATGCGAAATTAGCCTCATATGTTTTCGCAATATAATCTGATTTATGCACAGATTATGCCATCGCAGATCGGCGGTATTCCTAGTCCGGAGACTTTCCCCAAAATGTTAAATATATCGATATATATTAATTAAAACATTAATGTCGATATATTATAGATAATCTAATACTATATATATATCGATATAGATTAAAAAAAAAGATCAACATAATGTAGATCCTTTATCTTTGAGATAGATTTATGAAAAAATTGTCAGCCAATAAATTTTTTTTTTTTTTGAAAAAAGACGGCATATATAATTTCGAATTTATTATATATTATATACATAAATAATAATCTAAGAAATAATATAGTTAACCGCTTTAATTTTTATCAAAACTATTATATTTTTACATATACGTATAATTTGCCTATCAGCCAAATACAGTCTTTCATTTGGTATCAGTTTTAGTTTGTTAGTAATTAAATTGCCATTATGTAAACCTCATTGAATAAGTTTTTGAATTATTTGAAGATTAGATGATTGAAACATAATTCTGAATTTTTCATAAATATTGAAGTTTTTACATTTGAATAAATGACTTTTTAATCGCTCAATTGAATTAACAGTCTTCTTCGCAACAATTATATTTTTGGCGAGGTGATTTTCGATCATGTTTACCAGGTTCAGCAATTTTTGTAAAGAGGGTCTTCCATGAACATGAAATATTGATTTTTTTTTTTTTTTTGAATATTGATTATCATAACGATAATACTGTATCATTGTAAATTACGCAATCGAATTATTCCTAAGGCAGTAAGAACAGGATTCAATTTAGTAGATTATTCCGATATAGTTACACAATTGATAACAGATAAAATAGTTTTTTTATACGTTTTACACTACTTCTTTTAAAAGCTCGGGTAGCTTAACTTTCTATAAAACGAGAGTAAATTTAACGGATGAATTAATGCTTTCGCTTTGCCTTATAAAATATTCTCTGAATCCCCATGAATCCCACACCTTTTTTTTTGCAACCTGATCGGTCGATTTACTAAAATTCGAGATACCGATACGATTAGTTGATAATCATGTGTAACTATATCGGAATCATCTACGAATTGAATGGTCGCTCCTGTTGATAGTAAGGCAGATTAATCATAGTAGAAAAGAAAAGATTTCGTGGCATTGTGATCACCGACCGTTTCTAGCCCAGCGTAATATGACAATGATATAACGGTAAATTCAGACAATGTCGGAATGGTCAGCGATCACGAGACCTCGACCATCTGGAATTTACTGATTCCTGCTTAGCTTATTACTATTTATATTTTCCATTAACGAATATTTATATAATGAAGATAAAGAGTGCAATTATGGACTGATTATCAAACGCATTCCATTCACATACGTTCTTATTTATTATGTTACAGACACGGAACTCGTTTTTATATAAAAATAAATCGAAGTAAGCTTCATTTAATCTTCCAAGACTATCATTGAACCTAACTTGGTACGCATTTCCGAGTGTTCATCATCATAGACATCGTTAGCGGTATCTTTAATAAGTTCAATTCTATAATTATAACTTTTTATAAGTTGCGATGACTTTTTTTTAAAGTTAGTATTGGTCTGGAAATCTATCTATAATAACTTTTCAATAAACTATTTTTTATTTTTTTGAATTCATTGTGTACCAGCAGTGGAACTCACCATGTGTCTAAAACTTTTGGGAGTCTTCTTGACTGATATATAATCTCTTTTAACCATTAATTTGGTTTGTTTTTTGTGACATTTTTAATAAATTACATGCATTCATTTCGAACAGGTCTGCATTTTCTTTTAATCATGAGATTTTCTTTGTTAAATCGATGCAATCAAATTCTGATCTAGAGTCAATGCTTTAATTCGAACTTAATAATTGTATCCGGATTTAACAATCATATCTAGGCTTAACATTATACGTATCCTGAGTCCAGATTATGAGTGGACAAAGGTAATGTGCTTACATACATATTTAAATCTAGATATTACAATTATTATCATTAGATCTGGATTTATTTGTTAGATTCAATTATTAGATTCGGTTCCAAGCACAACTCCAAATAGTCGTTGTTGTTGATGTATAGTTTTGTTGAAATAGTTAATATGCCAATTTGTCAATTGATAAAGGATATTGTTTTATATCCTTTTTTTCAAATGTTCAATATAAGAACTAATTATTGTTCTTAATATGATCTATATGTTAAAAATTGTTAACAGATTTTATATGGTGCCGCCAAGTGAAAACCAGAAAGTCTAAAAATAGAATTCTTTATATAAAGGAATGCGGTCTTTTAACCGATCTGACTATAATAATCAATTATACTGTTTTTTTTTGATCACAGCATCATTTAAAGTCCGTATTATATTGTATAAAAAAATATATATTTTTAGCCATCTCGGTTTTCACTTAACAGCACTATATGGTACCTTGAAGTAGAAAGGCCAAAACTACCTGTTGCGCTGTTGAGCAGTACCCCGTGTGCTATGTATGTTAAATATTGGACGTTATAGACTTGGACTTTGATCATGAACTACATTCGCGATATCACGTGATCACTCGAGGTACTGTAATTGGTGGGTAATAAGTGTAAATCAATGATGTAACATATAGATAGTTTATTATAGTATATATCTATCTTTCGTAATATGTGCGTCAGCTTGTGCGCTATCTTTTATTAAAGGTGTAGTTATCAATTTGTAGTCTAATAGAGTTAGATTTTGTATAAATAGAGTAGGGCTTAGTAAATTCGAACAACGGTTCTTACTTGGGTTCTTTCTTTTTCTCATAATAAAGTGCATATCTGACTAATCAATAAAATGTTGGTTGTTTTCCTTGTGGGTTCTTATGTATGTTGTCAACATCATTAGAGTTGTAGATATGGTTCCGGCAATCTATAATCGCCAATCACGTGCTCAAAAAATCGGAACTTTTCAAAATGCTAAAACTTATTTCAAACAAGGTATTTTAAAAAAAAACAAAACGATAACATTGTAGAGCTTATTACAAAGAACAAAGTTATCGATCAATTTTTTGAAATAGCGTTTCCTTTAAAAGTTCTAGCGTTTTGCGAAATTGAAACAATCATGTGAGGATTTGCAGAATTTGATTGGCTTATATTATTTATATCTGATCGAAGAAAAAGTTTATTTCTCATTTAATTTGGCTCATATTTTCTTTTCAATTAATAAATAAAGCTCTGCTAGGCTCAAAAAAACTAAAAATATTTGCTATGTTGAAAATTATTAATAAATGATTTGAATAACTAAATTTTCACTAAGACTTAAAAGATTAAAATTATATTATATATTTAATTTACCTTACTAGAGAGCTAAATGTTGAAATTTTGGAAGTTTAAGGTGATTAAATAAATATGAATTTTTTAATTTACTAATTTTAATATAATTAAATAATTTAAAATTTTAAATATAAATTTTGTATTGGTATATGTTTAACTTTAATTCTAAAGCAAACTAATAATAATAATTGTTATTGCTTGAATATTAAAGATTTTGTATAAAATAAATATTAAATATTTTAATATATGGTTGGAATTGTTGTGTTATTTTTATTAATGTTTTTATAATTGTGAGACAATTATATGAATATTATTGAAAATAAAAATTATATCAAATAATAAATGTAATATGTTAAAAAATCTTAACAAATACATTAAATCAATTTTAAAACAATAAATTAATTATCCTTACTAACCATCTTAATTTAATATTCACACAACACTCTATTCTATCTTCTTACAACTATATTACTCTACCTGGCAACAGCACATCTATTCCTATACATATACTTAACAATATTATTGAAGATACTAGTTGTAACAACAAACAATTATGACTTTTGTCTCAGAACATAAGCAAAGTATATGATTCAGTCAACTTAGAACTTTTTACAAAGTCTCTTAAATGGATATCAATGTTTCAAACACTTATTAATATACTTACCAACCTTTTTATCAATCATCAAAACTGAATTATATCTAATCTTAGTCTTACAATTTTTATTCTGTTAAAAATAGTATAGATCAAGGAGAAACTATAACTTCATTATTCTGGAGAATCTATTATAATCTTCTAATTTATAAAATTGTCTCACAATTTTCAGGTTATTCTTTATCTGTATCTTGGAAAACCAACTTATACTTATCTTAAACTTAAATTTTAAAAACATCCATATCAGTTTTAATTTATATAGATAACACTCTCTGGATTGCAAAGTTCAAAAAGGAGCTTAATCTAATAACTAAAACTGCCATGTTCTTTTATCAAATGACTAATATTCAAATTAATCTGACAAAGTCTATTCTAGTCACAAACTCCTCTACCACTTCTATGTGGTTTTCTGGATCTTTAATTTATTCTATTCCTAAAAATCAACCTTTCAAGTTTCTGAGATGTTGGTTTACATTTAATAATAAATAATCTCAAGTTATTAAATTAATAAAAGAAAAGGCTTATAATCTCATAAATATCACTAACACTAAGAAAATTACTGACAAACAAATTGCTTATATTATCAATACAGTAATTATCTTAACTTTGGAATATTGATTATATAACACTATTCTTCCTTATACTATATATAATCAAATTTTATCCAAATACCTTACTATAACAAAACACAAGTCTCATCTTTCTAGATCTATATCAAATAACACAATACTTAATCCATATTTATATAATATTTATAATATATAAAATATTCAATTTCAGCATCATATCTCTAATTATCTCCAATGAATTAACAATTTTGACCTTCTTGGCATTACAACTCAAATTAGACTTTAACAACTATAAAATAATTCATAGTCTTCTATTAATATTTTATATCATTCTAAACCAATTATTAATGGTCCTAACAGACATTCATTAAATTTAAAATTATTCAACTTTTCATCCATCTTAGCTTAGTAATCTCAACTAATCCTAATATTATATAGTCTCATACAATTAGTAATAGAGGCCAGCCACTAGAATCAATCTTATCTTAGCACCCCAAATATCCAATCTTTAAAAAATAACTTAAACAATCTAATATTATATATCTTGAATAACTCTACATAGCTGATAACAATATCTTATTAGATTGGAAACATCTTTCATCTAGACTCTTATTCTTATCTAAAGAAAGAAAACCTTTTTGGTTTTCTTAGCTAGAAGATACAATTCTAGTACACTCTTATTATCAAAATATATTACCACATTACCAATCACCTGGTCATAACTCTTATGTTTATTACACTATTAACATATCTAAAAAATTTACAAAATCTAAATTCTGATTACTTTCATATTACAATGAAGAAATTATTATTAGAAAAATATAAAAATACTTTCTCTCATCTAACCATTACTCCATCACTTACTGGACTTCTAATATAGATTTAAATTACTCAAAATTCTATCTTTTACTATTTGCTGAATACAAATAATATATAAGATGCCATCTTAATTCTCACAGAATTAACCAAACTTGTACTGTTAAAGTTTCAGCAGTTATCTCAACACAATTTCTTGGTAGAACTAATTCCAAACACCAACTCAATCTTAATGCAAATTACTTGGACCTTATTTGCTTTACAGCTGTTAAGTACTCAACTCATATTTCTCCTTTACCTATAATTCCTATTCCTAACTCAATTACTTCAAAAATTTTTATTCTAAATAAAACTATCAACAAACTCATATCTATCTCTCAACTTAATCACTCTTACTAATAATTATTCTTTTATACAGATGGTTCAGTAATCGATATTGATATTGATCAATATACAATAGGTATTTGTTGAATCCAAGTTGATAACAATAATCAAACTATTAACTCCTTTTCTGCTAAAATACAATTCTGGTCTTCATTATATAAAGCTGAGTTTTTTTCAATTATTACTGCAATTTCAACAGCTCTATGCAATTCAGTAGTCAATATCTTTATTGACTCCTAATCAGTAATTTCCAAATTTAACAACCTTCAATTTTACTCAAATCATCCTAATAAGTTATTTAAATTCAATTCATAGCCTATTTGACATACTCTTTCTAATATTATCAAATTATACAAATTACAAATTATCTTCTACAAAGTGCAAACTCATTTAGATAATAATCTTAATAAATAAGCAAACTCTCTTGCCAAACAACATCTATTATCACCACTTCTTTCATTTAATTACACAAACCTTTATAACTCTTATTATATTCTTCAATGGAAGCAACATTATATAGAACTTCCTACAAGATATTTTATTAAGCAAATATGTAAAGCCTACATATTAGCTATATGGGCATTACAAAAATGTAATAGTGAGTGGTCATACTTCAATCAGGATATTGACTGGAGATCCACTTGGCTTTATTTCAACCATAATCAAAAACCCTCATATAATATTACTAATTTTAGACTCAATCAACTAAAATCTTTTAAAATCAAAATTCTTCTTAATGAGTTACCAACATATCAACTATTTCATACTATTTATCCAAACCAATATTCAAATACTAATTATTTTCATTGTAATCTAGCTAACTCTTATTCTCATTGGCATATCTGCACTAATACACTTTTGCTTAACCAAATTATTCAAATATCTACCAATCAAATTATCTTCAACAAATTACCCAATCTTGAAACCTACCAAAAAAATGACCTAATATATAAAATCTTTCATCATCTAGCTCTCAATTCCTTATACATCCTACCTAATACATTTTACCCTAACCTTACTTTTAAAAGACTTATTCCAAAGTCACTTATATCAACAGTTCAAAACTTCGACATATCATACAAAACTGCCTCCCAAGTTATTATTAATATTTTGCTTAATATTAATGAACAATCATATAAACAATTATAGAAAACATATTGTATTCATTTCTCTAGCTAGAAAAAACAACAAAATAGAACTCAATCTCAACCAATTAACAAACCTTTAATACCATCTAACTTAGCAACTAAGAATACATATTTTCATAGAAACTATATTTACTCATGCTTCTGCAGACTTCTAGATCAATTATATACTCACTCTAATATATGTCCTCCTATTGGCCAAGCAATTTGCAAAATTAACATTTGGTTTATTCTATAGATCAAATATAGCATATCATCAAATTATATACTAAACATTCAAATTTAGGTAAGCTTTGACCATTCTAGTAGGTTTAGATTGTAAATAAATTAGTCTGAGCTTTTATTTTTGCATGTAATTTTCAATTTATTTGTTTTGTACAAATAGTAATAGCTGTATAGTTAGCAGTTTAATGGTCAGCCCTAACTGCAAGTGTTGGTCTCAGCTATAGCATATATATATGTAACTATTTTAAATTATTAATAAAGATATAAGCAAGACCTCATCTTAATACCAAAAAAAAAAAACAATAAATTAATCACCAATCCAATATTATATATAGCAAATTATTTTTGATCTAATAATTAGTATATTCTCAATTTACTTATATAGATATTATAAATTGCATCCTATTTTATTTGAACATAAGCTTGTATTTGATTTAAATTAAAATAATTAAACATTAAATTTTACATATAATTAGATATTAAACTTTACTTTATAATTTTTTGTTATATTAAAGAAGGTTTCTTAAAAATCTATAAAGTTAATTAACAAAAGTTCTCATCTTATTTCTGTTATAGTTAGTTCTATTACTGTCTACTTTACATATTTTTTAATTTATCACAAAGTTTTTATACTATATATAGCAGCTTTAAATACCTTAAAAATATTTTGGATATAATTCTTTAAGTAAAATTATGAATATATATACAATTACAATCTGATTAAAATTATAATTTTAATCAGTTAATAATTATATATTCATTATTCTTTATAATGTGCAAAATATTTAGCATATATTTTAATATTATATTGATATAAATTGTAAATTGAATAGTTGTTAATAAAAAAAAAGTTTTGTTTATTTAATTTTTTTATTATAATTGTAATTCTTTTATAATTGATATCTTAATGCTTGAAATATTATAATAAATTAATTTTTTAAAAATACATATAAAAGTAACATTAATGATTTTTATATTAGAAGAATCTGTTAATTGAAATTTATATATCAATAATATTATTTTGAATATAAATTCTAAATTCTTAAACTAATCAATCTTAAATTAACTTTAATCTTCAATATCATGCCTTAATAAAAAAAATAATATATATTTAAATTATTTAGAAAATAAGAATTTTTTTTTTTTTTTTTTTTAGTTAAAGTCCCTATCTTAGGAGTTGCGATGTTTTTATTTAAGTATATTAGGATGTGGCATGCCACCAAGGGCTCACTTTACATTGGAGGTTACAACTAGCCACACGTGCACTTTTGGTGCCTAATTTAAGTAG